>VYZW01006726.1:1691-27494 GCA_013401315.1 Balaeniceps rex
CTATGGGATCTCACTTTTAAGCTAGGCTGCATTCGTCAGCCAAAGTACATTCCTGACAATTGCAGATGCAAAATCTTCTGCACTTATGTGTATATATGGAAAAGGGTATCACTGCTCCCTGGAACAGGGATGGAGTTACCCAAAGATCCCCATCATCCAGAGAAATAATTTCCTTATTCAGTAGCAAGTTACATTCTTCAATTAGAAGCAACAGAAGCGACTATCTAAAAAGTTGCCACATTCAAGAAGTTACAAATAACCTCAGATGCAAGAACAGCCCAGACATTGCAATGCAAATTCTGCATCAAAAATAATGATGCTGACTTGTGCTTTGTAGGAAGTCATGCTGCTCAGAGCACGAGTCTTAAATGACAAAATGTATCTAAACAAGAACTCTGCTACAATTTCCATCCAGAGCAATGATCTCCTCAAGGAGGCACGAGGAGCAGTGAATATGTGCAGAGATGCAAGTACTCCCATCGTGAAAATTACAGAATTCAACAGGAAGANACTATGGGATCTCACTTTTAAGCTAGGCTGCATTCGTCAGCCAAAGTACATTCCTGACAATTGCAGATGCAAAATCTTCTGCACTTATGTGTATATATGGAAAAGGGTATCACTGCTCCCTGGNAGTACTCCCATCGTGAAAATTACAGAATTCAACAGGAAGAAGTTAGCTGTCTTGTCTTCTGTTTCTTGATCACACGGTTTGCTGCTCACCCTTTGGTGCAGCCTATCTGGTCCCATGGACTTGCATGGGTTGAGTTCTTATAAGTAATTCCTGACTTGACCCTCATCCACTGGTGGTAGATTTTTTCCTTCTTGATCCCTTTCACCAAGCACAGAGGCCTGAGAGCCCTTGCTTCTGAAGGCTGGGGCAAACACAGCATTGAGGACCCCAACTTTAACTGGGTCTGCTGTTACTAGATCACCCACCCCTTTCAGCAACAGGTCCTCGTTTTCCTTGTTGAGCCTTCTACTACCGATGTGGCAGTAGCGCTTTGAACAAATGCTTTGAATTACCCAGTCTGATAAAGCAGGCTTTACAGAACTTCAGAAGTAAGTATAAATAGATACGACAGATAATGATGTTGTTCACTCTAATGGCGCAAGCCATAATCGGCAGAGAAAACTGAGAATGTGAGATAGGTTTCTGGTCAGGTCTGCAAGACTTGCTTGTACAAGTTTCCGCTAGCACATCTACATCTACTTTTGGTTTGGGAGCGCAGAAGGGCAGGAGAGGACAGAAGATGGAGACAGGCAGTGCAGCAGCTGAAGTCCTCCTGGGATTTGCTCGCTGTAGATTTCTAGCATGCTTTCTAACTCCTATTGAAACATAACGACTAAGCTGAGCACTCATAAAAACCATGTTTTGAAACAGCGTTTTGAAAGCACTTATCTGCTGTATCAGAGGACTCGGTATGACCAAGAGGAATGACTCAACTCAGACAATATGACACCAGCTGCGTCAACGTTATTCTGAAGCAGGGATTTAGCAGAACAGCACTTTGGACAGAATAAAACTTTAGGCAAGACACTGGTCTTTGCACGAGGACAGAGATGATCACCAGGACTGCTCTCATCCTAGCTCTCTTTTCCACCACCATCCTGTGGACACCTGACTCTATGGAAAGATCATTTCACCTCTTTCCCAATACAGCTTGCGTTACATCAATCGCTGACTTCCACAGACCACCCATTTCAGCAAGGGAACACACAGAAAGATTAACTGTGTATCAAGTTACAGCATGAAGCAACATGCAAAACCAGTTATGGGTTAACTTCTACTTAAAAATATTTTTATTGGTGTGGCCAGGGGTTGGACCACAGTTCTGTGCAGAACTAACAATACAAAAAAAGACAGGCTTCAATAAGGACTCAGCATGAAGCCCAGGAACATCAAAGTCATGGTTTAGTTTAAGTTTGAATAATGTTAAGAAATGTCTTTACTTTTGACTTCAGATTTCACTTTTGATTTCACGTTACTACCGCGCAGACAAACGCATTCCGTGATCAAAGAAAACAGTTATCCAGCTGCCTTCACTTAGCTGAGATTTCACAGTGTACTCTACAGAGGGTAAAATAGTCTTTCTCAAAGTGCTTCTAAAAAGGCATACAAGGCTTACATGTTTATTAACATAAAATCACTGATACACAAGTTTGCTTAGTCTACAAATAAGACTTTTTTTTTTTTTGAATTGCTAGCTCAAAAATTTTAGCCTGGGCTTTGAGTCAAACGGGACTCTCTCTTCCTTACACACATCATCAGTAGCAAAGATGATGCCCAAACAAACCTTTCATCTACACTAATCCCATGCCACTGAGTTAAAACTGGTCTCACCTGGCTCTGGCATTTCTTGTGTACATACAACACGCAAGAAAGTAATTCACGTAGCAGAACTTTCTCCTTGATCTGCAGTCTAGTTACTCATGCAAAAACTAAAGTCCATTCAGAGCAGAAGTTTATCTTGGGAAGCATTTACACGGTCTCACTATCACAAAGAAATCAGTTAACAGCAGTGACTGCTAACATATTGGTTATGCGAGATCCCTAACCGTGCAGAGCCACCCACTCAGCTGTCAGCAGGTAAAATGATTTCAGTGGAAGAAAGGAGCTTGTCAATTAACTTGAGAAAATCTGGAATATTTTCACTCATACCTCCTGTTTTTAATACCTACTGCATAAAAATGTGATCCTCAGCTAGCAAATTTTCCTCAAAAGAAGTTTTTTTTTGCAGTAATGTTTGCAGTTCATTGTGCCAAATAATTCATTTAGCTTTTTCAGAAAATTATTATTTTCTTCCTTACAATCCAGTCATTTAATCATCTGATTTGACATGTTTAACAGCATATATTTCACTGCTCCTAGATATTAAGTAATTTATGCACAAAATGCAGATTTGCTATGTTGGAATATAACTGTATTTCAGCTTTAGGATTATATTGGGAAAACAGTCTTTCTTAACTTTATAACAACATTTCACAGAAAACGTACACAAGCAGCACTACATTTTCACCAAGCATATGAAGATAATTCTTTGGCAATGGCCTCCTGCGTGGGCAGTCCGCTCTCCACCATTCAGCTTTCCAAAAAAAACTACCCAGCTCTGCTGCATGAAGCCTCAGAAATTCCTCGGAATATCTGTTGTTTAATAATTAGTACCAGCCAATTAAAAAAAAAAAAAAAAAAAAAAAAGGAGACANAAAGCTACACCACAAAAAAACAAATGCATCATTGACAAGCAGCTGGAGGGAGAACCTGTCTCTGATGATAAAAATTAATGTTTAATGCTCACTCACTCTCTGAAAGCTGTCTAGTGCTTGAGTAAAGGCATGACAACGTGTAAAATTTTAGTTCATCTTTAGCATACCCTATACTGAAAAAAAGATGAATTGAAACCTCCCATGACTGAACTACTCCATTTTAGATTAGTTTTGGACCAAGCACAACCTTACCAGCTTCTCATTTTTTAAAACATTTGCCAGGACATGGAGGGGGAGGGGGGAAGAGGAGAGAGTTAAAAAACAAAACAAAACAAACCCCACACAACCACCAAAACCCACGACAAACCCCAAACGTCTATTCAGCACATTTGGGTCTTCAACCAAGTCCTCTCTTCTGAATCATAAAGACAGCAAGTTAAGAAAACACCACTTCTTAGAAGATCCCAGATTAAGTCCCCAATTACTAGCCATCAAATGAGTTTAACATGTAGAAAAGTAAATCAAATTGCACCCTGCATCTTCCCCAGACAAACTAGAAGGGATGCAGTTAGGCAGGGATCCTCGATCTTGCAGTCTAGCTCCTCTTACCTCCTTTCCCCTTCAAAACGAGTCCAACACTCACCACACTGGAACAGTTCATAGAGAAGTAATCAATATAAAAAGAGAAACCATCACAAAAGTCTTCCAATTGACCCAACTTGACATGTAGCTAAATAGCATAGAAGATGAAAGATTTTTCCTTCCCTTTAAATTAGAGACTTTTCAAAATATTAAGTTTTGTTTATGCAAGGCTAAGTAATTAATGACCTAACATCCCCTTCCCATCTCCTATCACTGAAATGCATCTGTTTCCCCCTGCAACATTTCCTGCAGGTGGATATCACTTCTCCTCAGCTCAGCGCAGTGCAGTGCACCTGACTTACTTGACCACTTAATATTATAGTGCATGAAGTTATGCGGAGGACAAATGAAATAGCACCTTAAAAATCGCTGCATTTGGGATTAGAGTGACTGGAAGAGCAAGGCTTGCTGGAGTTTGGAATTGGCATGGCTGGAACACAGATAACTTACTGAGCCCAAATTAGAGTTCCTGAGAGCAAAACTGCCACGAGTTTATCTGACAAGCTTTGAGCTGGCAACACATACCAGCGACCACACAGAAAGCTCACCTGTCCCAGATAAATCAACAAGGTATGCTATTTTCACTATCACTATGCTGAGAATGAAATACATCTATGAACAAGCTAAGTGGTGATACCAGCACATTTAAATGTCTCATTTTCCTGATCTGAACTTTCTGTGCCAAGGCACGCTGTAACTGTTGTACTATCATTGCCCTGCATTTCCAAGGCCTTTACCTTTCACTATAGCCAAAGCTGCAGTGACGCAGACTGACTCAGCTCTGCATTTGCAGTGGTCTAGTTTCTGAAGGCAGGTACTGAAAAACTCTTTTCGAGATTTCTGCCCTCTAATTCCATGGCAAAACTTCTCCTACAATTTCTCTCCTGATACAAACTCCCCACTTGGAAGTGTCCTGGCTTCATTTTTCCATGCTGTTCCTGTGATCTGCATGAGAAGCTGCTACAGCCCCGTCAACTAACCAGAGCAGAGACAGATAATATAAATTTATGAGATGCTGGGTTTTGGATGGATGTCAGGAAAAGTTAGCAAGAAAAATCCCGTTTCAATACATCATGAATAAACCTGTAGAACAGTGATGCCAGACTTTAATTTCACTAGCCATCTTCTGTTGTTGTTGACAACAAAACACAGCTCATGCCAAGTTTCAAGGGCCATAAAAACGTGTATTTAGAAGCTAGCCAAGCGCGCGTAGTGGATAAGCGAGCCCACACACAGCTGCGAGCAATGCCACCCCCAGCCAGCCAAGTATTTTAGCAACATGCACTGGTGCAAATAAACAAATGTATAACCTGAAGGTAAACACTCTGGCAACTACCACATAGCATGGAAAGTCATAACAGTAAAAAGACCCATTTGTAGTGAGTGGCAGCACTTGCCTGAGAAATTTATAGAGATTTACTGGTTTCTGTAAGGCAGGCAAGCCCTCAGCCCTGACCTGCGACACAACTGCTCCCACAAGTCTGGCTCCTCCGTGGGCTTACCGCCCTGCAGAGCTGTGAAGCCACTGACACAGCGGGCTCAAGCTGGGAGGAAACCCTCTGGAGCCACAGATCACCAACTTGAGCCCTGAAGAAAGACACATGCAGTGACCTACTTCACTGACACTTTTGCAAGACCGTCCTTCAACTATATAAATAAAAGTGTTTATCCCCACTCTGAAATGTCGTACTCAAGCTACTGATTTAGGTTTTTAATGGCATTGTTTTTCAGCAGGCACAATTACCTTTCCATCTCCCCACTCCTTTTCCAACTGAAGTGTTTTGGATCGGGCGGGGGGGAGCATTATTCCTGCAATCTTACAGCAGGGTTTTACCAGCAGAACACAGTGTTGCTAGATGTGATCCTTGCATGCATCCAACCAACTGCAGCTTAAACATTACTAAGAGAGGAAAAATAGTCATAGTATACAGGCATGTTGATGGATAAACATCTCAAAAATGGTCTTGGTAACTATGCCTAAATAGCAGGTGTATATATTCTAACTTTCCACCCTTTATTTTTCTGTAACTGTAAAAGACCATACCCTCAGTGCAGACTGTTGCAAAAATAAGACCTATCAACTCCAGTGTCTACCAAGGACATTAGGAATTGGGTTTATAATTTCATTCTATACATTTTTTTCAAATTAATTGCTCTAACTCTGCTGGCCTTATTTTGTCCTGCTCTTCCCTATGTCAGAGTGAATAAACTGAATTATTTCAGCAAATCCTTCACGCGATACTAGCTTTGTAAATATATTTTAAAATGTAGCTTCTCAAACACTGGAAATTCTGCAGTAAAGCCAACTAACAGCAAAAGAAAACCACCAACTAATTGACAATACTCTCCAATATCATTGTGTATCAGTGTGTTACAGGGTAAATAAGAAACAAACTTTAGCAACATCCATAATTACAATTCTTCCATTTACCATACAAACACCACAAATCTTTAATAGAAATACTCTGCCTCCTGTCGTGGCTCCTACCCTGCATTGGTGTTAAGTAGCAAGACTTTGTGGTAGCTCAGGTGAAAGATGGGTAGCAACAGGATATCAGCAGAGCTGTTTTTCCAGCGTCCTGTGCCAAGCACTTACCCGTTCTAGAGTCTGGTTTACTGCTAGAAAATGCCAACAGGCAGGCTTGGGGGTTTCCATGGCCAAACTAGCAAGACTTAAAAAGTCCAGTCCGTAACAAGAAAGTGAACAATTAGCTCATGCAAACCAAAACATACTTCTGCTGTATCTAACATCTAAGATGTTTGACACCTATGGAATCTGTGCATGAACTGAAGGAACATGACCAAACAAACTTAATTTTTGAAATCACCAAAGACAAACTTAGATTCTGGTTAGTTTTATATCCAGTCTGCGCAGGGGTTCATGACAGCTTTTATATCCAGCGGTGTTTCTGCCTGCTAGACCAGACTACAAAACAGCAGTGGTTTGAGAACCTGTCTACGTGACAGTGTTAAAGCATTAGCTGCGGACATGGGCAGTGGGAGCTGGGTATACAACCAACCAGGAGGAAGAATTCACAAATCCAGAATTATTTTCGGCTCTGAATTTAGGCAGTGAAATTCCTTGTGCTATATGAGAACCTGCCTAACACCCACCTCATAGCCCCTCCAGAATGTTGTATTAATATTGGCAAATTAAAATGCAACAACTGACAATAAATCAGTGACATGTAGGAGTTTAATATTAAACCTTCATCTAAATGGAGAAATGGATCATGGGGAGGAAAGATGAAACATGCCAGTATCTCAAAATGCCAGAATTTGGAATTAAAGCACTTAATACCAGCTTGGAAAGAGGGTCTGTGTAAAATTCCAGTTACTGTAGCACTAACTACTACACACTGCATGGAGAAAAGTAAAAGAAACAACCAAAAGGGAAGGGAAAAAAAGAGCAGTTATTAAGTTTAAATGACCTTCTAACCAGAAGAGTTCTTTCTCCACAGGTTGTCTGTTGGGAGCAGTCTTGAATCAGTGCAAAAGCCAGAAGACAGGGACAGTGATGAAGTGCTGAAATGAAGAATGTACCTTGTGCCAGGCAGCCCAACCCAGCTGCGAGCCTGGCGCCAGGGCTGGAGGAGATTTCACAACTGGCAACAGCGTGCAGGGCCAAAAGATGAAGCAAGGTGACCTGCGGGCACCGAAATAGCACAAGACTGGGGGAGAGAAAGGAGCACACCCTCTTTGACTAAATCTAAGTCTGTGTTTGTAATTTAAAGAATGATTCAAGTTGTCCAGTAAAGGACACTGCTTGCAATAATACCATGTTATCTCTGAGAGATGAACCTGTACATCTTAACACTGAGCCTGACTGAGAATTTAAATGAAACTCCTTAAAAGTTAATACTAAATATGTCTGATGGTAACATGTACAAAAGAGTCTCTCCCAAAAAGAGAAAGATATAGAATAATTTCAACCTTTGAAGAGAGAGGAAGGAGGGAAGGAAGAAGGGAAGGAACAGAATTTCTCTTTCAGAGACTATTTAGGGAACAAATTTGTGACACATGCACACACCTTCTCACTACAGAACAAAAAAAAAAGAACTGGACATAAAAAAGGGTTTGCACAAAGCACAAGTCATTACATCCCAGGCAGAGTCCCCAGCCATTAAAACCATCCTCCTGAGGACTGCTGTCTGTGTGTCAGCTGGGCAGGGAGGCCAAAGCCCCGTCCTCACACAACTGCACTCAACAGTGAGCCATGACCACTACACAAGCACTTCATTTCTATTGTGCCTTTTTGTTCATTAGTACTGTACCAGAGACTACTTCTCTTTTAAGTTCTAAAATGACTTTGTTTTTGTTTCATTAGGTGTGAATGCTAGATTACCAGAAGACAAAACTGCCTATTTCTGAGGTCAATCCTTTCCAAATTGAGTGTGCGAAATTCCATTTGTAAGCCTGTGCAAGCAGCACTTCCAGCAGACAGCCACTGTTCACCAAGCTCTTTAAAAGAATATTCTCAATTATTTCCATTGCAAAAATGGAAATTTTAACCAAAAAGTTTAACAGGACTAGGAAAAAAAAGAAAAGGAAAAAAAAAAAAAAACACAAAAAAACAACAAACCCCGCACTGCACGCTCTTGCTTAGAGCAAAATCTACTCCAGTTGATATTTCTTAAATGCCTTTTTTTAAAACCCTCAGACAGTTTTGTGCAAGCCTCTTTAAGGTGCTACTATCACAGCCATCACACCTACAAAGAAACCAACTTTCAGAAAAAAGCCACTAATTGTCCACAAAACAAATTACTGCCAGCCCTGTGAAATGACCTGCCAATACCCAGCTGTGACCAAGGTCATGGGAGGCAGCAGTTTCAGTGAAGATACTTTTGTCCCACCCTCTCTTGATATTTCAAGGCCTTCATGTTTACTCACTTCATCAGTAAAAGGGAAAACGAGCTGTTATTGGCTATGTTTACCTTGACCACACACTAGCACTGTTAGCAAACCATGCTCCATCCTCACCGAGTGGTGCAGAACTGCTGTGAACAATAAAGTCCGACTTTGAAATTGTATCTTGAAGTTTCAAACCAACCTGCCAACAAGTCCAGAAGTATCTGCTCTAAATGTAAAACACAAATCCACATTGGGTTTTAGAAATACATAAGCAACCACCAAAGATAGACTAAATTAATGAACATGTGTATTCTAATTCCAATAGACAGGACAGCACTCGTATGGCTTCACTTAGTAACTTATTATAATCTATGCCTTATAAAAAGGTTTTTTACACATATGAAACACTCATATACCAGTGAGACATAAAGTCAGGATGTAATCAAATCTCCACAGTTTTATGTACAAATCCCTCAGGACTTCAAGCTGCAAAACTGAATGTGAATAATTGCATCTATTTTCTAATAAAGACCATGTGCCTCAGGAGTCGAGTATGCAAGTTTTCAAAAGGTCTGCATAATATTTTTGGAGGTATTTCTACTTTTATAATAAATAAGCAACCCAGTTAAGCAGAGATAAACACACACACACATCAGTGACCTTGTTTAAACAATGCACTGATCATTGTGATAAATCTGGCTGCCAAATCTAAATATAGACTCTTAGGCAAAAACAATGGAGTTTGAGTAGGAGACAGACTTCTCATATTTACTGTTTACCTAATTATCCAAATGAATGTGCAATTTGGCCTCTCTCCCCTTTTCAGGCTGCATGACCACTTTCCCACTCGGAGCCAAGAGAGCTCTGGCTGTTACTGGAAACGCAGCATGATCCGGCACATTTGATGCTACGAGTGCACTTGGTGCAATTTCAAAGCTTGCATCACGGTTTGGGTATGTGCGTACTCTGCTTCCCCCAGACAGCCCCATGCCTGACACAAGGCAGATAGGCACCACAGGACTGAGTCACAGCTACAGAAATGGGGATTTTTTTTTTTTTTTTTAAATGAAGGCATGAGGGGAAAAAGAAAAATCCCATTCAAAATCCACTCTAAGTTTCCAACTTCGGGTGCCCAAGCAGGAAATGAGAGGAGGGGGAACGAGGAAAAAAGGAGGAGGAGAAAGTTCTTTTATTCGGGGTTGTATTTTTAGACTATTACTAGTTTTGTTTTGTCATTGTGCTACAGAAACTAGACCTGTGTGAATTAATGCAGCATTATCCTTTCTAATTTTTGCTAAGTCCATGCTGCAGTATTAACCTAATCTTCTTACATGGGACATGGCAGGGCATTTGCTCCCCCCGTCCTGCTATGTCCGATGTTTTTCCACCACATATTCCTGACTGCAGCATACATCCAGCCATACATTCCTCCTTTCCCCAAGCCACATAGGAACAAGTAGAATTCACCCCTTTTGTGTTGGGAAACAAAACCTACATACTGAGGACACTGAATCTGAAACGTTGATTTGTTTTGAAGCATACCAACGTAATGCGATTTATAACCATAACGTATGGGAAGGAACACTGCTGAAACGCGCTTCCTTCTTGCTAAAAATACTCATGACTTAAAGTGCCTTTGCCCTTCTTCATCTATTGATATTTATAAAAGTAAAGCTCGATTTTGCTGGGCAGGCTGAGGCTAGAGGAGAGAAATCTGTGCCCGCTATTCTCTGCTCTATTTTCGTTCATAAGAGTTATGTAGCACATTTGTTGTTATTGTTTCAGAACAAGTTAAAACTAACTTGTATTTTAACAAGTTTCTCTCCCCAGCTGTCATTGCTAGGATTATTGTCAAACTAGTTTTTTATTTCCTTTCTCCATTCTTGTACAGCACAGGCCAAAACCATTTGCGACTTCCCTCCCTAGATGTAAGTTGCCATGCATAGATCAATTATACAGAAATACAATGACTTACAGTAAAGAAATCACTTGGGAAAAAACCCAAACATACGGAGCTCAACTTATTTATAAATATCTTCAAAAAGAAGCCTGGAAACATTCCACCCCAGGCTGGCAATGCACGAGGCAGAAGTGGTGGGGAGTGTCAAGGGAAGAGGCAGACAGAACAAGGATATTTTTTTTTTTTTTTGGTCTTAAAGTTTTGTTTTCGTCTTTCCAAAAAAACAAGAAAGGCCAGGAAATCCTCCCAGTTCGGCATTCCCAACACCACCACGTTAGATGAATACAAGGCCTTCGCTTCCTGTTCCCTCCTCACTTTACAGCAAGCGAGGATGGAGCAGGACAATGCCAACATCAGATCTCACAGGAATGCTACAAACAGAGAAAAAGCCCCACAGGTCAACTCTGAAGTGCAACTTCTTATCCCATACTAATGCATCCATTTTTTTAACTACAAAAACCCAGATCAGGTCTTAGGGTCAGTAAAGCTCCTCCTACACTTCCCATCTCTAAAACAAAGATTAACTGGCCAGGCCTCCTGCAAAAGCCAATGAGACTCTCCTCTTACCACCACCAGACGGAAGCATTTTGGGGTAGAGATGGTTACAAGGGAAGGAATGATGGAAGGAAAAGACCCCAAAGGGCAGAACAACTCTCTCCCCACTTGCAACCCCACTGTAGGGGGGGGCAAGGGCGACAGGGACCCAGTTAGCTCTGCTCCTGCTCATACCAGACATGGAAAAGTAGGAAAGGTGGCAGAGCACACTTAAAGGTCTCCTTTTCAACCCATACCTTGGGCTCCCGCTTCGGAGCAGCTGTTCCCTCCCGCCCCTCCCGTATCCCAACGGCACAGCGAGGCACAAATAGCTTCACACCAAAAGGTGCTGGTGGCACAGGATTAACACACAATTTTGAGACTTGGGGAGAAGTCGCATGGTTTTACTATCATGCAGTTGGCATGATTTCCAGCAACAGAGACCAAAAATCACCTCCCTGTATAAATATACATGTAGGGACATGAGGACAACTGAAACCAAAACAAAATCAAGTTTCTCCTCTCTGAAAAGCTGTCAAGTGTATCAAGTCCTTCTTTTATCTTCTTGACTGTTTAATAACCTGATAGAAAAAAACTGATTATTACTCTGGAATAAACTGGAACAGACCAAAAAAAAGAGATAAATCAGAGCTTATCTTCTTAAAATATAAACCTCTCAAGCAATATAATTTGCTGCAATTAAATATAAAAAGACAGTCCTCAAGATAAGCCTTAACAAATCACCTTAAGAGTTTAATACTTTGTGGTTTGGTTTGCGGAATTTTTCAATGCATGCATTAGTGTTTTAAACTGACCTGTCAAACCTACTTTTGAACTTCTCACAACTGATGAACTCGGAAGCCAGAACAGAAAGTCTGCAAGACAGGTTAGTTTCTAGGACCACCGAGATAAATATTCTAAACGTCTTTATTGAAAAAGTTAATTCTTAAACTAGCAAGAAGTCTCAGGTCTCAACTTGTATCATACATAACTTCACTGAACTTCTGCAGAGAGCGATATATTCATCTACCAGACACAGCGACGTCACCATGGGAAGCTGAGTATCCTGCCATCCCACTTTTTGACTCAGGCTCTCACAGATGAACAAGAAATTCTTGATACCAAACTGCTTGAAAAGAGCTGATAATGCTATAGATATTTACTGTCCTACAGTAAATACAGCATTGCTTTTACACTTAACAGGTCTTAACAGGTTTAATTGTTGATATTTAACATAACCCTTATACACTCTTCAGACATAAAAAGTTATTTTAACAAGGTCTCTTCTGAATTTCCTCGTCTTTCCCTTCTGGGTCACTAAAGTTTAGATACCATGATTCACTGTGTGCTCACAAGACAGGGTGTAAGATCTCCCACGCTTTCCCCCAAAAGTCCAACCATTTTGCAAACTTTCAATGTGCCTAAATTAAACATTTTTTTGTCAAGTGAACAAAAATTCACATTTCCTGCCAAACCACTAAACCACATTCAAACCTTAGAACGTACACCCAGTTTAGAGTGTCTTAGTGGTTTGGGTGGAAATTCAGGTACACAGAGACCAAGTTTGCTAAGCTGCAATGGTCAGCTCAGCAGAAGGATTATTAAGACTGTCAAGTCCAGAGGGAATCAACTTGATATTTACATTACTTCTGCATCCTGGATTGCAGAAGTACAAGCAAACACAAGCGAATCCAGAACTCACTGCTCACACCAGGCTGCTGTTGTACCCTGCAGAAGCTCTGGCTATGAGGTGATCTTGTGGGAGCATTTTGTTGTTCTGAGCTGCTTAAAACCCTTCACTTCAGTGACTGTGGGTTTACAACTCCACAGCTTAAGGCAGCACATCCTAGGAACCTGTAGCAGAGGTGGGAGAACACAGACAAATACCTCTTAAACTGACTTTGTTACTGAAATCAGCCTACAGTGGAATGTCAAGTCTATAAAAGGTTTTCCAGAAATAGTGCAAGATTTATACAGAGATGATTGCATATCAATTCCTTATTCCGAATCTTTTTGTCACATTCCCTGGGAAAAAAAAGTTGGTTTTATTCCTGTCCTCCTACAGAGCCTTTTTAGCTATTTTTTCCACCCGCTCTCCTCTCTGCTGTTCCCGTGTAACAACTATCAAACAAACCAACAGATGGATTAAATCACACAAGCTTTCCTGTTGTATTCACTGTATTTTTGACAGCTGAATAGTCCATATCCATTCCATTCCAATTTACAGGGATTTTAAGAGCTTGCACATCACTGAAGTTAACAGGAGAGTTCACCCATCTGCACCTCTGCTTTCAGCCCATTTTTTTTTAAAGTCCTTCTTATAATCACAACTCTAGACTATCAAATGAATTACAGTTCAATAGATTTAACAATGCAAAAAAACCATCTATTCCAACACTAATTCACATTTTCTCTTTTTAACACTTTTTAATGTTGGCAATAAGAGGAATATTAAAATGAGAGCTTCAGCTCCTTTACCATTAAGATCTCTAAATTTCTTACTAAATAATTAAGGGAATTTCTGAATGAACCAGAAGGTGGCAATTTCTCAGTAATCCCACCAAAGCCGCGGGGGTGGAAATAACTGCTCTCACATTCTTTTTCTATTATTAAATGCAATATAATTAAATGCAAGGATTCCTAGTAAAATAACTGAAGCCAATTGCCACAAACTACACTACTGGGAAAATTAAGCAGAATGAAAAACCAATACAGCAATACAAACAAGATTAGTGACACACAACACAATTTCTCACAAAAGAAAAAGGAGGAATAAAGGTATATTTGAAGCTTAGAAATTTAGAGGGGAATAAGAGAGGAAACATGACATAGAGAGGAAGGGGAAGAGAAGAGAAGGAAGAAACATGTATTTATTATCTCAAGATCTTAACTTCAGGGATTCCAGAAGGAGTACATAGGCAGCAAAGACATTCCACTGCAGCTTCTTCTGACATAGAATGCTGCCATTACCTGGCCATACGAATTTGACAACTGATGTAGAGCTCTTGAAATCTGACAGCTAGAAAGCTGTAATTTAGCAAGGGTAGTTATTTTTGAGTAGTTACTCAGGAAAAAGCTGAATTTAGCCCAGAGAAGAACTAGCCACAGCCTGCGATTGTCCCAGAAAGTAACTGGTGATGTCAAAATATTCATACAGGGACTTTTAAAGCTTTGAAATCTACAGACACAAGCAGGAAATTAATGTTTGTACTTTTTCTGACCAGCCTAATTATAACTTTCAGCCCCAAAGCAACTTTCAGTATTAACTGAACTCAAAGTTTAAATTCACTCTTCCTTCCACCTAAACTATCATCTAATTTGTTATCTCCTCTCAGGCCCTACTAAGACTGGAAATCTCATTTTCAAAACTAATTCTCTCCCTTACTCTTACCTCATAGCAACCCTCAGGATTGCAAATTTAAACATGATAATAGTAGAATATACTGACATGTGAACCCAAATGCTTTAAGTGTTTACACCATCAGCAATAATTGGTGTTTATTTACATAGCGGTAGTAGTGGAGAGCTGGTTAGTGGAAGGCAAAATAGCTTCATGTCACAGCTGATATTACAACCACCCTCTGCAAACTTTAGGTGGATAAACACAGGGATATTAAAAAAACTGATTATGTTCAGCAATTAAGATAATTTAACATGGGTAACAAAACATCTAAAAAACGTTCCCCGTTCAGAATTACAGTGGCTTTCCACTGGTACAGCTTAATTCAGTTTGGAACTAATTCTTTGGAAAAATTCTATCGATCACTAAAAAAAGCCTGTCCCAAAACAGTTGGGGTATCTACAGCGTGTGATGAAGGGGAATACACAGATCTCCAAAACTCAGAAATACCCTTGACAGAGTGGTCTGTCTATTGAACTCTCAAAGCAAAAACACAGAGAGGATACTAAAGAGTATTATTAGTCCAGTTTTTGAAGCTGGAAAGTCTACAACGTGGAACTCTTAATTATCTTGTATTGAATCTAATTATCTTGTAAGAATCTAAGCCCAAATCTATTGCAGAGCTAGAAAGGAAAGCCTGGTCTGCAGAAGTTTCAGAGAACGTGACTTGTGCTCTGGGAATAAAGAAATACCCTATTTTGAAATGTCAGAAAGGGACTACCAATTTACTTCCATCAAAAAAAAGCTACTATGGAACAATACAAGTAGCCTCGCTGCAGTCCCTTGTTTATTTGTAGTGAAGAGGAGATACAGAGATATAAAGAACAGGAAAAAGTTTACTTTTAATATATCTTCAGAGACAATATTAAGTGATTTATTACCCACAACAACTTTGCTTTTTAGAGGCTAAAATGTTTTCATTCTTACAAAAAATTAAAAAGAAAGGTATATTAAGTTCCCAGTAAATAGAAATAGGAACTTACACACACTATTTAAGATTTTGTACTTTACACTGCGCAGTTTCCTCTCCCTACTGCAATTATCTGTCTCCAGAGGAAATAACATACAACATTCTGTGCTTAGCTAGGTTTATAAGAACAATGAATATGTACAAGGTAATGCCACATTATTTTTAAACAGATTTTTTTTCTTTCTTTTTTTTTTTTTTTTTTAAGAACATTAAAAGACTTTCTGAAGACAGGATTCTGATGGCTCCATGACAGAAGAATACAGCATTACTAAATCCAAACCAGACTTAGAATATTTCCGACACCTGTACTGCAAGATTTTCACTAAGTGAGATGCTTTTGTTAGTAAATACATTCTATAGCATGCTCACTTGAACTGGCAGCATGAATGTCACTGCACTTAGGTGATTAAATTACTACTGAAGCTCTCTTAGCCATGGCATTCTGATGTGACAGCTTAGTGTCTACTACCTTTAAAATCTATACTATCTTATGTATGGCCATTTACTGTAAAGGTCCCCAATGTATCATCCTCAGCAGTCTAAGATATTCCTCATGCTTGAAAAAAATCATCCAAGGTACTGGAGATTCCTGTTAGACTACCATTATATACCTGCCAAAATAAAGTAATGTTAAGATGCTGCAACCATTAAGGCTATTACTTTTCTGCTATTTGAGAGCTTTGATGTGACAACTTTAACTTTCATTTACAGCTTCTCGCATCCAACATCACCTTGCACAACCTTCAGATGATATGGCAGTACCATTTGTGGCAATGCAGCTGAAATAATGGCTGTCATCTCAAACATTAACTAAAAGGAAATGCAGCATATAGTTAGAAAACAAAGGATACTGCTTAGCTAAGTCCTTCTTTATAAGTTTTTGCTACTTTGCTGTTCTTTAATGCGTTGAGTCTTCCATACAGTTTGTATTTCTACATTTTAGAAGGCAAACAATGATGTTGAAGAACAGCCAATTTCAGTTGACTTAAATGTCTTTTCAGCTAGGGGATGGCTCACGCTAACTTCAGTTTATCTCAAATCCAAAAAAACAATTTGCATTTTCTCCTGCAGTTATAGAACAGCAGACAGGCAAATTAAACAGTATTTTTAAAGTAACAGGGATCACAGGAGAGGAGAGATAAATACAACAGCATTTGTTAAGCTGGCAAAATGCCATTTGCCTACTTTGACATTGACTTTTTATAACCATTTTGTTTTAAATACAGATTGAAACCTTAGGATGCTCAGTTTCACCACCACTTCATGAAGTGTTCACAAGTTCTCTACCATAACCAACCTTAAATATATTTATACAGAGGGGTCATTAAAAAAAACCAACTGTCTCAAAGTAAGAGGAATATAACTCCTGATGAAATAGCCTCTGACCATGTCTATTCTTATACAGAAGTCACCACTTAGAAGTCCCATCTAAAGATGGATGTTCTTTCACTTACTTCATTAATCCTGAAATCTCTGAAAGCTGCTGCGAGTTGTTGGTGGCTAAGCAAATGCATGAATTTGGAACATGCAAACCCAAGATCAGTTTCAGATATCCTATAAGTTAGTTCCTCTCACTAGGAACTAAGAATGAAAAAAGATTTTTTTTAACGGCGTGAGAAGAATTAAATAAAGAGGAGTGGTAATCAGACACAGACCCTACATAGTAAAGACAAAATGCTCATCAGCCTATGTTGTTGCAGACTTTTCTTCTGCCAGAATTAAATGTGATAACACAGAATAAGGTGTAGATCTATAGTCTTGACGCTTCCCATACTTTAAACACCGGAAAATAAATACTGTAAGTGTCCTTTGTGCTTCTTTATAATGTTTCCTTCCTGTGCCATTTCTTTTTCCATCTGACTGCTCGCTGCAGTGCTCCTTTTATCTACGCACTAGTATGAAGATCTGCGCAGTAAACTGGGATTACAGAACTGAGGTCTCAGCACCCAACCTCCCCAAATGAAGAAACCAAACTGGCTTCAAGCACACACTTTCCGTGGAGCAGAATGAGTGCTTGTATTTATACACCCTATCCAAACAGTTTTTCAATGGGTATGCCTCCTCTGGGGTCACCCTCCCACCAGTTGTATTTCTCCTAGCATCCTGAACTTGCTAACATCCTGCAGGTATTTAAAAAAATGCATAACACACATCCCCACAGCGTAAATAATGAGATTTAAGTCTAAAAAAACCTCTCCAGAGATTCTGAAATCATGCTGAAAGTTATCAAGCCAATGCTTATTACATGTTTCCCTATTGGCTATGTTTCCCTCATCAAAGAATTGCGCTTTCAAACATAGATGGGCTAAAACTGCTCTGAAGAAATCTATGCAAGGTAAATGTATGCTCTAATCATTTAACATTTGCTAGACTTCTCCACAAAAAAAACTCTCTATGTTAATTCTCAGACTGCCTTTTTTTCAAGTAGAATTTCAACTAGAATCATTCCAATCTCCTTATCTCTGAAAGCAAGGAAATACATATATTTATTTATTTTCACTCATTTTCTTTTTGTAAAGACTGGTTAATTTACCCGAAGTCCCAAGTTATTTACAGAGAAATCAGGAAGATGACCTCTTCAGTTTCCTATATTTGTCACGCCCCATCTGTCACAACGTAATCAGGGAGATTACTCCGTTTCCAGTGACATCTCCGTTCTTCCTAGAGGCAGAAATTCATGGTTTCTGAGAAGTCTTGAGTGAACGAAGAGAGACTAGTAAGTTTGGGCTAGAAGGGAATAGCATTTGCCAACAAGATCTCTTTCCCAGCAAAGGCCAAAGCAATAATTTGCACATCCAGTCCATAACTTCCATGCAAGAGACACTGCTTACGGCTGTGCCTGAACTGTCCCCTTCACAAATACAGGCTCAGCTGCAGCCTTGGGAGAGGTTAGCAGCAGCCCGTAACTCACACAGAAGTCCTATTTTCCAAGAACTACCTTTCATTGAAGTTCATACATTGATAAAATTGGCACTTGCACAAACCTTACCACACATGGCTCAGATTGTGCCCTCCTGTCCTTATCAAACCCTGGAGTAGAGAGAAGTTGCTCTGCTTGGGGAGGGTTGTTTCAGCCTCCGATAACTCACCAAATCAGTCCGAGTTATTGAAGAGCCTTCTGCCCTATGAAAGATTGATTCACTCAGATATGCCGCTGCAAAAATTGCTTCCTGCTGTGGCAGTTTATGATGTTTGCTTTGCAGAACAGCAGCATGAAGAAAGGACGCTTGCACCAGAAAGACACAAGGCTAATAAAATAAATTCCTGAAATTTGAGCTGGCCTCTTAAAAACACTCACCGGGTACACATATAATAACATTCCATAATGATTCTAATTTGCACAATTAAATGCTGAATAAACACAGTAAATTTAAATGAAAAACCCCAGGCACAGGCTGGTACTGCTACTGGAATATTTTAAAATCCAAAATATACAACACTGCTGATGACTATTTCTGTAACCACTGCAACATGAGAGCACCTTACTGAAATCCAGTTAGGTACTTACCACCAAATCGAAAGAATAAAAATAAAGCAATAAAATTGTTTCTCCTACAGCTTACTAGCATTGTTTTCTTCTCAATCCCATCTTTTGGTACAGTCACAACTGACACAACAGTCTTTTTGCTCCCGAGATGGCCGTCTCTTGCAAGCTCCCCACTCTCCCCAAAACCTCCCAAATTAAAAGCCGTCCTACTTATACGGACTGCTGCTGTTACTTAGCCAAGCCAAGGCAGAAATCCTGGGGCAGGCTGAGGAACAGTCTTTAAAAGTGACCATGCCTTATAACTAGCACATTCCTCTGGATACCCATCTTCTTCATGGATAAAGGTTTTGGCATTTCCAGGTGGCCACTGGAAATGGAAGATGAAAACAATAATACCCAACAGCTCTCTGCCCGCTACTGTGTTTCTCCTCCTAGGCACCTAAACCAACACTTTCTGATCAGTTATCTTTCCCATCAGGCAAGATGTTTCTCATACTCACCACTCAATGGCTTTGTCTGCACTAGTACCTTCCTCACCAGGCTTGCCATACCAGAATTTTTACCCGTGTTGTCTAAACCTGCTCAGGACCAAACCAGGTGGAAGAGTTAAAAAAAAAACGCCTGCATGTAGCCTCTGCGTCTCCACTGGTCCCTTCGCTTTTTCTACTGAAGTTGCAGAGAGTCTGGATGAACAAGGCTGAAAACACACACACACGTGCACACACACGCACAGGAAGCTTGGAACTGAATCAGTATTAAACATACCGACTTCCTTCTTCATGCTCCAGTATCTCTGCTGTAAACAAGCACTCCATATTAGCTAAGCGAAGCTGAAAAGTCCAGCAGAGAAGGACAAAAGAAGGGAGTGGCTCCAGTAAGGAATAACTATTTTAAATACACAAACATCTTCCCATCAGATTAAAACTAGCTTTTACATCAGGCAAATTCTGAAGCCATTGTTGTGACAGAATAACTCAAGACAAACAGGAGACGCTGCTTCCTCCTCTGGAGAGATCTCCTGGATTTCCAGTATGAAGCATCCCGTAAGCTTTCTGAGTGCCTGGATGAAAGACTTGAGAAGTGTTCGTGTCACTCTGGGGATAGAAGGCAAAGAAGGGGAAGGCAGATGCAGAAACAAGCCCCAGAAGAGGCATCACCAGCTACAACTCCTGCACTTTGCAGTGTAGGTGCGACGAACAAGCAGGGGAGGGATGCTGAGCTCGTGTCTGGGTCAGACCACATGGCCAGAGCTACCAGCCCTGCCCCACAAGCCAGCCACCAGCTCTCAGGAATAAGTTCAGCCTGGCAGAAGTGTGCATGTGTGCAGGGATTAGGCAGGAGTCAACTGTATCCTCTCCAATGGTGTTTCATAAACAGCCCACTTGTGTTTTGGGAGATCTCCGCCTCACCCCATGGAGCTTCAGGTTCCTTTCGTCTTCAACATGTTTTCTCCACCATTTTGAGGCATTTAACTCACAGCAGCTCCACCTCTGAGCAAACCGGAGAACAGACCACCAGCGTGCATCAGACATGCCACCAAACCCTTTTGCACAGACCCAGAGGGCTCTAACATTTACGCCACTGCTGGCAACAAACGTTCTCTTGACAGATAAGAGAGCAGGCAGCTCAAGCTCTCCTGACCCAAAATGCTCCAAAGGAAGATGACAATGGCTTTGACCACTCTACCAGATCTCCAGCAGGCCCATGCACTTGGCAGGCAGGATGAGCAAGACCAAGCAGAGCCCACGAGAGAGATGGCAGCAGCCGCTTCTGCCTACCTCTGCCCCCACAGATGTCCTGCTGCAGACTGTGCCAAGCTAGGTGGCTCTGGAGAGTGTCCTACCTAGTCTGCGGGGGGAGTGAGCCAGACAGACCACTGCCCATCCTTTCCTGTTGTAACAGGCTGCAGCAGGAGCCCTCCAAACCTGCAAGCCTGCTACATCCAAACATCCCTGGAAAAAGAGAAACGGAAGGATGGGCAGGGCAGCTTTGGTCCATCACCAAGGATCAGCCAAACAGTGACCATCCTCACCCTTGGCCAGGACGCAGCCATAGCAGCCTTTCTGCTTGCAGCAGCCTGGCTGCTGGAAAATGCAAGTCTGGTGGACTTCTCCCCAACCACCTACGGAAGGAAAGGCTGAGATGCACTACAAACTCTTCCCTGTCTCTGAAAGTATACCAAAGTTATAGTAGTTCTTGGTCTGCGATCCTCAGCAGCCAGTATCTTTATCAATAACACTAATGAAACAGTGCCTGACCACTGTGTGGTTTCTCAAACTAAGTCGCACAGTGGCCAGCACAAAAGGCTGAGTGAAGAGGAGCTGGCAGCTTGGCAATACTTAGCCCCAAGATGATAAGAAGTGCCTGTCTGAAAAAGCTGGCATCTTATGCCCTTTCAGACATATGCATGTTATTTATCTTTCTATCAAAGACCACTTATCTCATAAAAGAGCTTTATTACATCTAAGCTGAAACACTGAAAGATCTGTGACTATTCAACAAACATTCTTTTTATTACCACCTTGCAAAGCTGGCTACCAAAAGATCCCCCATTTTTTCTTACTCTCTTAATACGGCAACAACAGATTCCACAGTCCACCTCTTCCCCTCCTCTTTCCACCCCGTCTTTCAAGACAAACCAAATTCTCATAAAAGTAAAGTAAAATGAAATTGCTGCTATCCCTTAAAAGCATGTAACTGCAAGATCAAGGGCTTGGGGTCAAAAAAAGAGATAGAGCTGCTCTTAAAATCAGAGACTTCACATGAATCTTCCCAGGGTACATGGGACAACTTCCACAATAACCCTCCACATAAGAGAGAGAAGTCCAATTACAGAGAAGCAGGGGAGCACAGGGCAAGCAGTGTTCAAGCCCATCAGTCTTCTGCCAAAGGGCTGTTTCTTCCTGTTCCACTCCCCAAGCTTAGGAAGCGAAACTTCATTGCAGAAGAACTGGACACAGTTTCAAACTTTCATTTCCATTTAATCAGAAACAACATCCTAGTACGTAAGAGTTTGACTGAGAACGCATCCTCCATGCTTGCGCCCCTTTGACCAGCAGCAGCCGTCCTCATCCAGATGTTGGCTCACCTCTCAGTCCTCCCTCCTGACAGCTCCTGAGATATTAAGCAGGGAATTGCTTATGCAAGTTATTCTGGCAAACTCTTCCCTGCTAATCTTTCAAGTGGGCCCGATGATCAACCTCTAACATGATGATTCAAAAAAAAAAAACCCAAACCCAAAAAAACCCATTAAACATCTCCAACAACAAAACCTGAGTCCACATCAATTGGACTTAAGACTGCCCAGCCACATAGACATACACCACACCACAGGACTATGCCTGGATACATATGTCCATATACATGAGCACATCCAGGGACGGTGCAAGGCCATCCCCAGTCTCTCAGGTAGCCCTTGAGAGGTCAGGAAGCTCACCTTGTGACCAGCACCAACACCATGCAAGTCCCTTTTGGGAAACTGATCTGTGCACAAGATAGCGTGAAGTTCATGTAGTCCAATATGCCAGCTAACTGCCCCAATACAAGTGTTTATGTGCACATCTACCAAAAGACATCCAGAATTTCATTGTTCAAGTGTAATGAAATCACTACTACAGTACAAAACACAAATCATTTCTTCAATACGCGTCAGCCGAAGAAGGCTTCACATTAACGCCCTCGTCCCTGCCAAGTACTGAAACAATTACCGCATGAATATTAACAGGGGTTCCTCGGCAGGGTGATGCGATTATCACGGGGAATCTCAGGAGACGCTGCAAGACTTTGCACGATGCCTCAAATTTGTATCAATTTAAAGAGCGATTACTTGAGGCAGCAGAGGCTCCTCAGCCTGGTTATGGTGGGGGTTCCACGTAATAAAAATAACAAGCCCCAGGATGAGACAGCTTGGGAGTGAGGGAAAGAAAACATTGCTGCTTCCACCAACTGCACTCTGAGGAGTCACAGGCCTTCATGTTTTCAGAAAGGGAAAAATACGATAGCAACTCTGCTGCTTCTCACACCCCATAACGAGAAGAAAAATTGTCTTGAATGTGGTATCTATTTAAGGTCACATAAAAAGAGGAGTCTGGTCGGTTAACCCCTTGATGAAGAGGTTTTCCGGGATAAACACCACCATAACATACGGAGACAGGAATGGGGAGAATGAAGAGCAGCATGCAGGCTTCAGACCAGCAAAACTGCTCAAACTCTTCCACTCCCTTTGATTTTCAACCCCACTTCTTCAGTATTAGGGGCTTTCACCTGTTACATGCCAAATTTAATGGTATATTTTATACTTCTATGGTGAAAGCCGATTACAGCTTCTCACATGCTTCCAGAAATGCAGTTTCCCAAGCTGAGCCTGCCCAGGTTTATGGCCCTCTTGGCAGCTAGGACTTTCAAACAGTCTTCAAAGGTTTAATGCTTTAGTCTAAAGCTTCAAAAGCAGCACCTTAAAACTGTGCATCTCCCCTTTGTTTGCCATGTGGATTACGGAAAGATGTAGTAAAAGCTTGTTCCTAACAAAATTATGTTTTTAATATTACATATAAAACCAGCACTTAGAATTTTTGCTTCAATTACAAATATACTCAAAACTAGAGAAATTATAACTTTGGGTAGCTAGGATCCTAGGATATGTTTTAAGTTTGGGATCTCATACATTTATGATATGAGATTCTGGATCAAGACACAAATAGGGTGTTGTGATTTCAAGTCACATTTGTACTAAGGATCCACTAGCACCTCCAATTTTACAGGCTTTACCAAAAAGGAAGGACATCCTCTCCCCACCCTTGAACACCCCTCCTTCTACAGACTCTTAATAAAAAAAGAAAAAAGAAAAAAGCTGACACCCAGCACACTGACCTGATGTTTTCCATGCATTTGCCCTCCGATAAGCGCACAAATGCCTTCTGCTGGGCGTTTTCCCTGTTAACCTTCCTGACCAAAAACATTAATGCTCAGAAGAAAACGGAACGTAATGCAGTAGGTAATTATACTAAATATAAGCAATGAGTCAAATCACTTTGTTTCTCAGGCATTCAACTTAGCAAGTTGTTTCAGAAGTTCAAAAACAGTCCCTGTGCAGACCCCAGAACAGCTGATAATTTTTCATTTTTAAGTCTTTTTTTTTTTTTTTTTTTTTTTTTTAAACTGTTTTGCATCATCTTTGGTACGGCTGCTGATACAGGCCACTAGAGCTTTTGCATTTTTTTTAGACNAACTTAGCAAGTTGTTTCAGAAGTTCAAAAACAGTCCCTGTGCAGACCCCAGAACAGCTGATAATTTTTCATTTTTTAGTCTTTTTTTTTTTTTTTTTTTTTTTTAAAGTGAAATGTATTCCTAAAAACAGAATTATTACAGAACTCTGTGAAAGAGATGCAGTTCAGGCAATTCTTTGTAACAGTTGTTACTATGAAAAAACCTCATCACCAGTGACCATCTAAAAAACATTATTACAACTGGCATAAGAGAAAGGAGGTACAGAAAAAAAGCATCGCAGGACAAGGAGTGTCCAGGAGACCACTGTGATTCCTTTCAGCAAGCTCCTGCCATGGGTTTGGCAACGAAGCCATGGGATCACAGCATGCACTGTTCAGGCAAGACAAATTAAATTGGCTCAGATGGCCACAGCCAGGCACAAAATTGAGCATGCAGTGGGGGAGTCTGCTCCCCAAGTCCAGCAACTCCAGCAGAAGGACAGGAAAAGTCCAAAGCGTTCAGCCGCCCTTGAAAGCAAAGTCTCAAGGCTGGAAAAGCGACAGAAAGCCAGTGGGAGATGCTTCCCGCTATGCAAAGGATAGTGGGAGGCTGCTTTTGAAACAGAAAAATACACACTTTCTAAAAAGAAGAGGTTAAATATCTAACAGTCAAGTCAATGGAGGAAATCAATGAAGCATTAATAGTTTTGATCATTCTCAAAGTATTTACACAGTCTACATTCAAAGACTTTCTTTAAAAAAAAACCCAAAACAACAGATGAAAGACCTGCTGGATTATTTAAAAAAAAAAAAAAATTTACATTCACATGTTCATTTTTTTTAAAGTTTATCTCTACAGATATTCACCAATTCCCCACCTCCTGCCCCTGCAAATTGTGTCCAATCTGGAAAAAGTCCTCTCATGGAAAAATTCAACTTTTTAAGCCTCTTCAGTACCACGTCTCTCTGCACATTAACTAGGAATCAAGACAGCCAGGGAAAAGAGCAGAAGTATATTTATTTTCTATGTCTAAATGCCAATAGCAGCTCCGTGTCTCTGGTTTGCTTTAGCAAAATCTGAAACACAGGGAAATTATCAGTAACTGCAGGCATTATTAATGCTGCTGTTTCTGATACAATAATGCTTTACAAGACATCTATAGGGGAGAACCATATACACTTCCAGAAATGTGCTGATAAAATGACATATTGTCTTCCTGAATCCAAGGTGTCAAAACCAAATGTCTCTAGTAACTCTTGATAGGACAAAAAAACACTGTAAAAAAGTTGCAAACATGGAGTCATCCTTTTCTGCATGCAGCATGAATTCTCTAAAATAGAGCCCATTATTTTATCTACATTTTACTGTCTGCAAAATCAAACTTTCCACCAGCAGCTCAGCAAGGTCTCAGTACAGGGCTGAGGTTCATCCTCCCCTCAACAATCAGTTCACCATGGCTGTGGAGGTCTGAACATGTTTGGTACAGTCCTCACTGAGGTTTCCAAGAGCTGTTTTGTCTCTTTTTTTCTCCCCCCCCCCCCCCTCAA
>VYZW01006726.1:27510-39948 GCA_013401315.1 Balaeniceps rex
CCCTTTTTTTTTTTCTCTCCAAACCTCAGGCTCTTTCCCCCAAACAGGTCTCCCTTTCTTCCCCAGCAATGTACCTCCTCTGGAAGAAGTCCCTTTCTCCCTGAAGCTTCTCTCACCCATGCCTGCATACTTCATAGCAGAAAAGAGGGGAAGGAAAAAAGAAGAGGGCAGGAAGATGAGGCCAGGTCCTCTGACAGAGGGATGTGGAGGTCAAGTACAGTGAGTCTAGAAGGGGGATCTCGTGCCTGTCCTTAGAGAAGCAGTTGTTGGGATCTGCAGGGCAATCTCAGCAGCTACAGGTGGTCACCAAAAAAATAGGCAGTCTGCTACTGTGTGCAAATGCCTGTTCCACCTACACACAAAACCTGCAAGAATAAGGCAAAAAATTCCCCCCCGAAATATAAGCTTCACTGTGACAAATGTTTCTCACCTCTAACACAACATCCTTTTGCTGGAGTTCATCCAATATTTTAAGGTGCACTAAACAAAAGTCTATAAAGAAGAGTGAGGTTTTAAATTCCATCAACAAAAGGTTTTGATAAGGGAGAATTTGATTGTTCTCTCCTCTCCCACTGCCCTCCCTCCCCTGGGAGACAGACAATTTTCTACATAAACATGCAAGGAAAGACATGTTACAGATTGCTTTTGAGCTGCAATTTGAGCCACACCAAAAAAAAAAAAAAAAAAAAAAAAAAAAAAGACAAGAAGCTAAATTCAGAAGATGGGAAATCTGAAACAACAGATGAAAAAGCACTGCACAAATTATGCCATTGACAGTAAAGGGGGAAAGCCTTTGTGTGTGGCTGACACACAGTCCTGTGTGCCAGCCTGGCAGATCTCAGCAGCAAGGAGTTTTCAGCAGCCTAATTGCCTCTGGTAACTGTTGAGTGAATAACCCAGACAAACAGGAAATTTATTGGAAACCAAATGAGAAACAGCCAGTGGTTCATTCTGCAGGTTAAGGTGCTTTTAAATTAAATGAACAATGACGAGATTACAGCTTCTTAATCAAACCACGTATTCAAAAGAAGCAAGGGAAGAAAGAAGGGAAAGGGGAAGTCAGGGAGACTGAGGATGGGAAGCTAAAAAGAGATCAGATATCTACAACAGATTAAATGAGGAGAAAATAGAAGAAATTAGATTTTGTCTTTACATACTTTCCCAGCCCTCATGCAGGATTCTGCAGTCCTTAGCCCAGTGTAAACAGATGTACATAAGCTGGAAATGGACATGGCATCTCTCTAGAAAAATAATTTTGGGGTGTGTATAGGAGACAGAAGTGTATTTCTATAACCCTATTTTCAGCACGGGGAGGAAACGCTGTCTGCACCTGCAAAACATCCATCTCACTCCACTGATCACTGTTACCACAGGACTGTTCCCAGTTCTTGCCACTGGCTCTGCTGGGAGGCAAGATTAACAATTTTGTTGTCAGCACCAGCGCAAAGAAACATGTGTCAGACCTCACCTTACCTTGTGCCCCTCGTTTCAGAGGAGGCTCTCCAGCCAAAGGATGCTAAAAAGACAAAAGAACAAGTGCCTCCTCTCATACCTTACTTATTGGTGCTCTGCATAAAGAGTACACAATTCATTAGTATGCTAATAAATTACCTATTTTATTGTAGGATATTACCAAATTAAAGTAACAAAACAGTGCTATTACTGTGTTAGTAAACTACCTTATCTTTATAAAAAAGAAAACATGCAGTTAATGAAAGTAACTGACAGTAATTGGAGCTTTGTCTACTCTGCAAGGTAGAAGAGACTCAAAGGTATCCATCTCACTAATTCTCAGGCCCCCCTTGGTGATATCAAACTCACTTATTTGCAGCCTTATTCCTGAAGTCTGGAATAGGTTTATTGCAGGTGTCAGTATCTCCAGAGCAGGATGGAGACATTAATCTTTAACGTAAAGGTTTTCTTTACCAAGAAGGTCAGCCAACCGAAACAAGCATTTTAAAAAAAAAGAAAAAAAACACACCAAAAAAACCCCTTTCTTAACAGATGATAATGTCTCCCTCTCACCTGTTTAAAATAATTCTCATGGCTCTTATAATATTAAAATACTCCCCTGAGTCTTAAGGTTAAGTTCTAAAAATGCAAGAGGTACCAGCCCTTTTGCCTCCCCAGCTCCCACACTTGTCACCTTTCCAGGCAACTGCATCCTCAAGACAGCTCACGGCCCCCAAGCAGCTTGCCTCCTCCAAAAGGAAAGAGTCCTACACTCCATGCACCCCACCAGCTGGCTCAAGTCGCTCCTCAGTGCTGGAGCATCCCTCTACACTCCATCTCCAAACGTCAATAAAAGGGACTACTGAGCTCTGCAGCCAGTATAAGGGGGGGGAAAATTCTGGTGGCAGCGAGCTGTGACGCTGGTTTAGGAGTATTGTGAAACCACTCCAGCACATAATAACCAGAACCATGATCAGGATGTGGTCCCCAAAAAGGACCGTGGGCTTGCAGGAGAGGATGGTGCGGAGCCACCCTCCGCCTGGAGCGATCCTCCCAGCAGGAATTTGGCAGCCTGAGAGAGGCTGGGCTGCTTCAGTCCTCCTCCAGGACAGCAGAAGAAACTGGCCGGTCTCTGCCTCTCTCCTCCTGGGATCCCCCTCTTCCCCCACCGCAGACCAGACATTTTTAATTGCTGTGACTACATACGAGATCGTACACTTTTGCAGTTGGCAGACAGCTGCCAGAAACCCACTCTTAATCCCTAAACTTGAGCACATTTGTAAGGAAAACAGAAGAGTTCGGAACCACATGAGAATCTTGTAATTTGCTCTCCGAAATAACTCTAAAAGCCCATGGCAATCCATGTGCTAAGGAACGTATTTTTCCTCACAAAACCTCAAATGAGCATTTCAGTCCCATGTCATCATGGGAATCAAAACTACCATTTTTGAAAAATCATGGATTTATACATTGGCTGTGTTAAAGTCTGAATGCGTAGTTTAATGAAGCAATTGCTTTTGCTTTAGTGGAACAGCAAGACAGTTGTTTTCAATTGTTTTGCACAACTCTTCCTCATCTGCTTTCCTGAAAAGATCTTTATGTGAGCATACATATGCCTCTGCCACAGGGCAGGCACTTGTATTTTAGAGCAGGTGAGAGAAAAAAGCTACAAGATATTGTAGCCCAAAAAAGCAAATCACATCTTCACACCAGATTCCAGCTGTGTTACTAAATGAAATTTAGTGAATTTTCCCCTCCTATGTGCTTGTAGTCCTGGGCTTTTGCTTGAACTACAATTAGTGGCTACCTAGCAAGAAGAAAACCCACTACCCTTCCTCTCTTTCCTCCTCTTCAAAAGTCTGTCTGGAGAGGGTGAAAGCATGAAGCAGAGGTAGTATTTATGAAAAAAATGCTCATCTTACTGAAGGAACTGGGAATATCTTTATGCATGAGCAAGTTACCTTGTTTATTGAAGCAGAGTTGACTCGACCACTCATTGCTTTCTTGTGAGTGTAACTGTGAGTCAACAGTCGGCTGAAAAACTTCAGGATGTAGCTGAGTGTTATGCTGAAGTTGCCCAAGTTTTTCTAAGGGGGGTAAGTCAGACATTTGACAGGCTGTTGGACTGCAACCAGTGGAAGCAATACACAGCCAAAAATTTACTTACTGAGAGAGAAGCCTTCCCCACAAGTGTAACACAGATCTGGGATACCATTTTCATGAAAGGCAAAAGGCACTTTGGACCCCCAAAGCATGGTTTCAAATGCTAATTCACCACTGACATGTCAATAACCAGCTAGAATAATTTGTGCAAAATGTTTTTATACAAAATGATTGTTTTAAGGGAGCAGGCGTAGGGTGAGTGAAACGCACAAATACTCTCACGCATTTATCCTCCCAAATAAAGTACAAACTTGGAAATTGAGTGAGGGGACAGTAGAGATTGCCCTCTTGGCACAGACAGAAGAGAATTCTTGGCTTCTTAGTGCCAGCTGCCTGAAACCTTTCTAGTTCTCTCATGGACTGAAAAAGAGCGCAGGTAAAAGACATCCTAAAGAACATCACTATCAAAAGGATATGAATTTGATATAAAAATCAGCAAGATGGCACACTGCGCCACATGGGGAAGTGGTAAGGAAGAGACGCATACAGACAAAAGAGACAGGATAAAATATATCATGAACTATACATGAAGGAAATGAGAGAGGAGGAAGAAGAGAAAGAATAAAGCCAGACTGATTGTTTTGGGGGTTGGGAGATGAGATGAAATATAGGAAGTGGAATAAATGAAGTGTATATAACTGTTTCTTTCCTATAAAACCATATGGGACAAGATCATACAGGTATTTTTCACCTCAGCTAATAAGCATGTATCCTCAGGCTAGTAAGTGCCAGGTATATTTTTCCAAGGACTTGAGGAAATACTTGTATTAAAATTAAAAGGGAATACTCACTTAATCTGCTATGCAATCTGAATCCCCACTTATAAATGGCAGGGACTGAAGACAATGAGGAATTGCTAGATTACACAGTCCTCTGCAATGCAGTTAGCAACAGCTGAGGGGTAAAGTTGGAAAAGCACCAACAGATTTAAGAATGCCAAATTAAGTTTGCTTGCACATTTGCTGCTAATAAAAACCACAAAGCCCTTCTCTCCGTCTCCGCACTGCCTCATCATACTGCTCCATAATGCTGAAACAGAGCTAAAATAATAGAAAAAGCCTCAGAAAAAAAATCCTGTTTCTAACACCATCAGTCTTCCCTGCAGTCAAGTGAATGGAGCGGCTGCAAAGCCGGGTACAGCTTCACATATGATCCTTCACTGAGGATTTTTGGTGAGGCCTGTTCCCGACGCAGGCAGGAGTTAACTCGTTACTCCAAGTGCCAAAGACAGCAACACACGCATCCCAGCAGGAGAGGCACTTCGGCTTACAGCAAAACGTGTCATTTCAAGTCAATGAAGTCATGACACAGAATCAGACAGGAAAATATCTTCCTACTATCTCATGGATAAACGGAACTTGCTAAAATTTATTAAAAGGTCTGTTGGGAGCTACAAAATGGTTTCTTCATTTTCTAGAGCTGTAAACTCCTCACCAAGCATGAAGGGTTGTCCTGCGACTCACAGAGAGCAAATGTAAAGCGATAATGTGCACTGAGCTACAGAAGCTACTCTGTCGGAGCTCGGTAATTACATGAACGAACTGATCTATTAACAGTGAGTCTAAATACAGCCCCCCAAGGGGCTACAACTCAATCAATGGTATTTTGAAAGGAAACGTTGCTATTGCAAGGGAACTGCGATGGCAGAAGGGAAGACTAGCCATGTGGTTATCAGCAGTGAGAAATTACCTAGTTATGGAATAATAAATTGTGCTATTTAAAAAAAAAATTACACTACAAAGAACTTCATTTCACACAGGCCACATTTAGAAGTACATCACTTAACTCTAATTTGCCTTTCTACAGCAGATTAGCAATAGAAATTCTCAGCTGGCATCTAAATCGAAGGGTTTCCCAACTGCATTAGCAACGTAAAAATCACAGCACTGCACTTCCTAACAGTTTTATTGCTGTGAAAATGATTCTGACTTCAGAAGGCAGCTTCTCCTGCGTAACAAAGATGTGTCAGTGAATTACTCAGACCAACAGCACTTCCACAGCTAACCCTACCAGCCATCCTCCTCCACATGGGAAGAATTACTACTGAAGCGCAATGCATTTTGTAGAGCAAGCTAATCCCAAAAGAACCCTAATAAAATGCTGTTGTAGCCTAAAGAGTCATCCTTCAAAGAAACACGTGTTCCTGACTGTTTTCTTGTGTAAATGACACTGTAAAACACATATTTACCTTCTCAGGTTAAGCTTATCAAAATTAATCACATAAACTATTTGCATGTTTTCTACAACTTCAGATTAATTCAATTTTATCTTGGTCCTACACTTAAAGACCATGATTCTGGAGAACAGAAAATATTTGGGGAAATATTTAACTTTTCTAAAGAACATCACAATTTCTTCTTTTTATGAGTAGCCAGTATGTAGATACCATCAAATCCGTGCATGGCTATCATCCCTGTTTAAACACTCAATGGCACAACATACTGATCTTTCACGAATAGCAGTCCTACTTGCATCCTGGACGTGTTATGGATTGCTCTGTTTTTCTAACAGTGGTTAGAAAAAAAGGAAACACTTCTCCATTACTCACTTCTCCCCATTACAACAGGGAGAAAGAAAAAAAGCACCCGTCAGGAGCTGCTGTATCTGTATTACATGCAATTCAACACACAGGAAAAGCCCTTTAAGGAGGATTATTTGCATGTAGCAGAGACCAAAAAGTGAAAGAGCAAACACAAGGAAGTCTGCACAGTCAGAGATGTGACACTGCATTCCTTGGAAATACTATCACTTTATTAGCCCTCTCTTCAAGGAATTAGGCAAAGCTGCAGCACTTGCAAAGAAGAAGAACGAAAGGAAAAACGGATAAAGAAATGAAGGTGTGGCAAAAAATAGTCAAAACCAAGATTACTCACAAAGAAACTATCACAAATAAACATGCTTTGTTGCCTGCTTTTAATTTTGCATTTTTCACATGCCTCTTTGCTTATACTTGTGCATATGTTTGTTTTTTCTTTATTAAAAAAAAAAAAAAGAAAACTGCACACAGCTTGGACTGTGTCTATGAAAGTGTAATACTGCATGAGCAGCGAACAGCCACAGGCTAACAGTCAGCAACTTTCAACACAGCTGGCATTAGGGATTCCACAGACTATGGTCCTTTTGTTACCAGAGCTGAAAGACATCAAATATTCATCTCATTTGACTAGCACATGTTGCTCTAGCGTACTTACATTTTACGCAGTCTAAGCTTTCGGTCTGAAACAAAGAGGAAGTTTTTAAATTTTGTATTTTTACATTTCCAAAGGAGATTGAAGGATCAAATGTTAGTCCACCATGGTAAACAACCTGAAACGTTTGCTCTGACAAGATGTTAACTTTCTAAACTTTTTATCATTGGGTTTGTAGTGAAGCAGGATATTTGAATTATAATTTTTTTTTTCAATCAACCATTTTTATCAGATTTTCTCCAAAAGAAAGCCCAGAGAAGACAGAAAAGCCACACAAGAATAATTTGAAAGATCAGTTATGAAAGGAGTAACAACAGGTCTTCAAGGGAAAATTTCCCACATTGGGCAATACTGATTGTAAATAAAAACAAAAGTTTAAAAAAGAAAAATGTTGCTTTACACTGTCAAGTGTTACTTTATGTGAATTGAGATCAGTAAGAGATCTGCTGAAATGCCAAACATTGGGCTGTGCTCATATACCCCAACGCATCATGGAAGTAGGTGCTTGTAAAGGAAGAAGCTAACACTCCACTCCATATTTTCAGGGGGGAAAACCACCCTAAAATCCCTTCCTTTCAAACACAGTCAGTCTCAACTAGTATTTTGAGTAAATAAAATTACAAACACAAAGACCACTCCTTATGTTATTGAGGATGACCATCTCTACATGTAGTTATTTGGCACAAGGAAGCCACAGCCATGAATTATGCTTTTATTATGCATGATTTTCCTTTTATCTTTAGTTACGCTGCACCACCATCCAGGGTTCTTTGGAAGACTCATGCTCTGAGATCCGAGGAACTATCTTACAGCCCGTAAGGCTTTTCTCCTGCATAACACAAATCCTCAAGCTTTCAGCTAGTCATCTTTGTGCCAAGTCCAGCTATTTTGTTCAGTACACGGCATCTCTCCAAGACAAACATACGTAATATGCTTACACCAGATACACTTTAGACCCCATACATGGGTAAAAGTCACAAAGCAGGACGTTGGCATGCATGAGCATCTAGTCTACAAACCTTCTGGGACTACTGCCAGTTAAGAAATGAAAATAAGAACAGTTTTATTCAGCAAGGAAAATTAAATCAGGTATACAGGAGGCCTTCTTGTCTTGTTTGCTATTTAGGCACTAAATCTAGACCGGGTCTAATGTATAAGACTGAATTCCGCATGGCATTGCGTTCATGAAGTGCATAAGGAAAATCCTGGCCTGAAAACTAAAAATCGAATTCAAGATAGTTGGAAGCATGAGTGTAAAACAATGAGGACGAGGAAGAGAAAGGCATACAAACATTTCTCTTAGGCTAAATATCGAGGCAACTGTCTAGGGAGTTTCTGCTTCGGTGAAATCCCTCCTCAGTGCAGAGGAACACTTCAAAGCTAAGCTACCACTCACTGAAATTCTTCAATTAAATTGGAGCAGATACTTCAAAACCAGCTTCAAATTATAGAAATTGGCCCTGAAGGCTCCTTGTAGAATTACTTTATTTAGATAATCAACAAAATAGTAAGACTGGAGAAAAAGTGACAAGAGCAGCACAAATATCCTACTTTAAAAAAAACCACAAAACCCCACACTTCAGCCTTCAGAAGTCATGCCTGCCGCGAAACAACAGGACTCTGTTCTCTTTGTACTCCTGACATGTTTTATTTCAACCACCACACCCAGTTCTGGGAAGGGCACTACGATAGCCGCTGATTTGTTTGCAAGATGGTGCAAGGTGAAGTCAAAGTTAATGATCCCATATCCTGTTTAATTTATTATTTTTTAATTTAATTTCACACTAGTAAACATGGAGACAAAATTCACTTGTACTTGTGCTAAAAGGAAAAGGGTGAAAGGAGTAAAAAGTTATCCGATGCTAGCCACTGATTAAAAACCAAAATAACACCGAAAGACTGTAGCAGAGATCATGAATAGCAATGAGCAGCTGCAGGCAAAAGAGATGAAGCAGAGTCCTTTGGGATGTGTGTACTCTGAGTTAGCAGGGCACAGGCTATGGCAGCCCAGGGAAACACCGCAGCAGAGCTTCCCCCCCCACAGTCTCACCCCCGCATCTCAGCCGTAATTGGCACAAGCTTCAAAGCAAGGATAAATTCTTTCCTCCATACATTCAAGCCCCAACCTTTGCAAAATCTACAACTGACATGTTCCCTACTGAAGAAGAATTAGAAGTCAAAAACCAGATTTTCTTTACATAGCTTTGACAGTTGTTGGGCGTAATACCCTGAGCTTATTTTCGCCAATGACCTAGATATGATAGACAAATTATACTGATGCAAATCCAGACTAAATCAAAATAAAACAGTATATGCATGGGGGAGGTGTGTGTATAATATAACTTTTAAGTTGTACATCACAAGGTACATCAGGTCCCTTTACCTAGACTGAGGACCTGAAGAGGACCAGCAGATAACTTTTTAAAAAGTCCATTGTGTGTTATGATCACCAAGCTGGCCACTCAGCTAGAACAATAAAAGGATTTCAGCCAAATGAGCATTATTTCCTCCAGACTGTCTTTTAAACATTAAACTCTATAAAGATAACAAGAGTCATGTTCAGAGCTAATTATAGCAGAAACGTTATAGTGGCTAAAAATGCTAAAAAGAGGTGGTGGGAAAGGAAGGAAGGTAGCTTAGAGGGAAGAAAAAAAAAAAAAAAAAAGGGAATAGCAAACCTGTCATGTATCTGTCACGCTTAGCCTTCATGCAATGCTCACAGCAAGATGGAAGGCAGGAAGCACGTAAGGTCTATGGACAACGAAAGTCCCAAACCCTGAGAAACAGTCAAAGACAGACTGAAGCCCCACAAACACTGCAACATGCAAGAAACTAACAGAAGTCCGAGTAATGTGCAAATTAAGTGGAATAATTAGGGAAAGCTTCTCACCCTGCTTTTTACCCCAGCTGAGAGTGCAAGGGGAGAACTATCCTGCTCCCACACTTGTGCCTGACTTCTCAAAGCCCAGCCTGGACAGGGGACAGGTACTAGGCCATTTTATTTTAGGCTAAAGGAGAAGGCTGCCCTCAGCAGTGATTTTAGCAATAGAAGCAAGTAAATTATAAACCTGAAGAAATCCCAAAGCCAGCAAGGCCTGTGAGGAGCAGGACAGCATGCTGCCAGGCTCCCAAAGCAGCCGGTATATGAAGCAGCTGAGGGAGAACCCCATTTTCATGTGTAATCTGCACTTGCGTTTTCTTGTTTTAGGATTTTCTTTCTAACCCTATAATCAAATGGTTAGCTGCTACTTTGACAGTACACATACTACTTTTTCCTTCTATTCCTAACTTTGGCTAGTAAACAGGTGATTCAACAAGGGCAGGCTACTCATATCTTTGGGAGTGGCAAATCGATGAATGGAGTAAAACTCACAACCCCCCTTAACCAGCACTAAACCCAGGGTTAGTACCTTTCCTTCTAGCACAGCTTTGGGAAACCACCTCCTCCCAGGATCGACAAGCAACAGAAGGGATGCAAGAGCAGTCCCTGACTCAGAAAGCACTCCTTCACTGCAGCTGCCTACAGCATGCTCATGTGTCTGCCTGTGTACAGCTCTGTCTCACTGTCCAGAGAAAAATATGAGAAGCCTGTAATTAACTAAGCTTTCCAATGCAGCAGAGCATGTGCATAAACTCTGACTTACAACAGTGACCTACAGTCTTCTCAAACCGACCAGAGGACCCAATGCAGGCTGTGCTGTTCAGGATGACAGCGCTGGCCCATACCTGGAGGATGCAGAGGAATCCAGCAGTGTGAAATGACTGTGGAAATGACTGATGTCCCCCATCCCCCCCCGCCAAGACATTTTTTCCTGCACATACATGTGGCTGTGAATTAATAACTTCTCAAACCCACACACACTAACAACAGTCCTTATTTAAAAGACTCCTCACAGTCGCTACAAGCCAGCAATAAAATAGATACAAAAGTACTGCAAAAAATCACTGTAACAAGAAAAACTGTCAGCAGAAAAGATCCTGGAAAGCTACAGAAAAGGTTTCATGCTTATTCATGCTAGTTACATAGTAGGATGATTCCCCCCCTAATATTTGTAAAATCAGCTTGTAAAATTGGAAAATAAAGTTTCACCATCTGTGAAATCAGCACAAATACAAAGGACTCTTTAACCTTTCCCAAGCTGAAACAAAGTTCAGCTCCATGCTAGCTAGGTTAAAAAAGCAGCAGTTTGGTTCATTGAGGATGCCTAGTCAAATGGTACAGCATTCAAATAAATATGTGTCCCCAAGCTGAATCACATTATCATTTCTTATTCCCCATGGGGGAAAAAACAATGCTCGAGAAAAGTGGGGAAAAGGAGTTAGGATAAGCATTTGATCACAAAAATAAAATTCAAAATTCAAATAGACACCTCAAACTAAGAAAAAAATCATTTATAAACATGTCCTTTCGAGAGGTAGAGCAGCGCTGGCTCTCCTTGGAGCCTGTACGTGAACTTGCTCATTTATTCCCTGCACTTCGTCTCAAACAGCAGGTGCAGCCGGGTGGACTACTGGTCCAAGTCCATGATAAAATGCCATTTATCTTTGCAAATACTAATATTCATCAATTCCTCCTGCAGATAAAACAATAAATGTTCGCTTCCACAGATGGAGGAAACATTATTTAAACCACGATACTATTCTAGTAAATCCAAGACAGATGGGCCAGGATTCGGGGACAACTGAAGCTGCTGTGTTTATGATAAGGGAATTAGAGTGACAGAAAGCCTCTTGCTGGGAAATGTGGGATCTGGTAGATTTGCATTTGCTTCATAAAGAAGGCAAATGCTCTACAAATACACTATTCAAGGTCAGTGAGCCAGAACAGTTTGGAGGTAGTGGGTCAATCCTAAAAGAGGGCACACAGATTTCCAGGTAATCGTTCTACAAACAGAGTCTGGCAGGTCACTGCAAGCAAACCTGAAATAAGTTTTTGACATATCTTGTTTCTCTCTCTGTGTCGAGAAACAGTGAGAGTTTGGGGAAAAGGAGGAAAGTGGGAGAGAAAATACCCCAATCTCTCAGATCACAAGAGAGAGAGGAAAAAAGTATCCCAAGTTAAATTTGAAGAATATTGTTCTTTTGCATATTAATAGTGATACAGAGTGTTTCTGACGCACCTATACCAAGCAGACACAGAGCAATTAAAACTTTTCCATCTCATATAATCAAAATACTGCTCAAATGAAGACAGGATTAAACCACGTATCTCTGTCTCTAATTTGGCTACAGGTTACTGTAGATGACTTTTTTTTTTTAGCCAGCAAAGAAAGAGTCAAAGGTGTTAACAGAAAAGTGGACCTGGTACCCTGTGACCAACGAAGGAAGCAAAATTTATCCACTTCAGCAAATGTTGACAGAGCCATTACTCAGGTGAGGCTTCAGATAAGTCACTACGTAAATCTTGAGCCGCAACAGTGAACTNGACATGAAGAAACCAATCATATCTATATTAACTAAGGCAGCTGCCAAAACTTACTTAAAATGTTTAACTGGACAAGTAAAACTATGGTAAAATTTAACCCAAGTAACCAAGTTTATTGAACAGAATCTGTACGATTTCAGGCATGGTAGCAGATGCTGTGCATCTTCTTTCTATCACACTGTCAGTCTGCTCTCTAATTAAGCATCCTTA
>VYZW01006726.1:59710-109005 GCA_013401315.1 Balaeniceps rex
GGCGGCGGGAGATGGCGGCGGCGGCGGGACGGCCGTAGGCTTTCCTCCCCCTCAGGGGCGCGGGAAGCGCTCTCCCCCGGCCCCCGCATCCCCACCCCGCGCCCGCCTCCTGGTCAGGACCGCTTCCCCACGCGGGGCTCCTCGTCGTGGCCCCCGAGGGGGTTCATCCCGGCCCCTGAGGGGTTTCAAAATGGCCCCCGGGGGGTTTCCCCTCAGGCCCGGCCGCCCGCCCTGCGCAGGCCGGCCCCACCGGCGCTGGAGTGCCTGCAGCCCCGGCGCCGCCACGGTGCCCGCCCTCCTTGCTGGCGCTCCCCGCCGCGCGGATTCACCTCCCCGACAGGAGCCAGCCTGTCAAGGAGGCGGGAAATGCGGCTGCGAGCAGAGTTTGTGCCCTGGTAGAAGCATCCCAGAGAAGTAGAAATCCGGGGATAAGCCCGCTCGGGGTCCGCTGGGGGTTATGTGCCACATGCATCTCCACAGCGTCCCTTTGTCTGACCTGCTAGTAACATCGCAGGAATCTGAAAATGATAGGTTTAGACTCAAAAAGCAGAATGAGATGGGGTTCCCCGGGTTTCTGGGGTGCAGACCTTTTGTCAGCCTTCACATTGTGCTTCAGGAGCATGCCTAGTCGAGGCCGTTAAATCTTTTATGCACTACACAGTCTCTTTCAGGTACATGGGAAGATGTGCTGGAGAGAAAGGAGGACGACTGGCTTGATTAAGTTTATTTCATTTAGGGGGTTTGCGTGTTTCTTTTCTGAATGCCTGTTTGCTGATCTTCCTGGTTACACAAGGTTTTAATTTTCCTGTTGAAGTTCCCATTTCTTAAGGTGCATGTTCTTAAAAATCCAGAATAAAATATCTGTGAATATACCATGCATCCCACAGTGTCTTTTAAATCACGGTATTGTAACTTGAATTTTCAGGGAGGGTGGGCAAAGGGGTTCATCTTACTTTGGGTTCCTTCCCTGTAATCTCTTGGTCTGAGTTTGTGCCTGTCCATGATCAGTACCGACTGGGTAAATTCATGCAAGTGTGTAGATTCGGTGACTATCTCCATGGTGCATAGAGGATTTAGCAAATCAGCCATCTCCTCCACATTTTTCACTGAAATCTAAAGCTTAGCACAGGCTGTGTCTAAGGGCTCATCCCTGTACACAACTTCTGCATTAGTAGAAAGGGGCTAACAATTTTTTCTTTCTTGAAATAGCTGTTGAATTAGCGTGGACCTATAGCAGTCATACTGCCACATAAAGCTGCTTTAAACCAGCTGCAGCTCCCCCACTTTCTAACCGTGGTCTATCTCACCTTGTTTTATTTTGCACTACAACAGAATAAGAGGGTTCACACGGTGAGTTACTGCAGCTCTGTTGAAGAGCAGTAACTTCCCTCTGAAAGGGCCATAACTCTAAGCTCTGCAGCTTGGCAGGTTGCGATCAGCTGCCCAAACCTGAAGGTTTGTCTCAGGAGTTCCCAAAAGTTCCTCTTGGGAGCTGAGGACTTGCAAAGTGGCAGTGAACGATGCTCTCCTGATCCAACTGGATTGGAGTACCCTTATACTGGTATAGTTGCATCCTCAATGGAAGATGCATTAACTATTCCAATGGAGAAAAAAAAGTCCTGCCAGCCCTATGATTAATTGATGAAGCCTCATTTCCTGTGGGTTTCTGTCTCATGCTTGACTGAGAGCTTGACCTGAATCTTGCCCTACAATTGGGTCATTCCCTACCCAGTTGGGAGCCCTGTTCTCTGAAACAGGATGAGTTTGCGTTGCAATTTTTTCATTGTATGGTGGGAATATGCGCCCTGCTGCTATTTCCAAGCTGAGTTTGAAAACGAAGAAACCTCCTTCTTCAAAATGTTTGGTTGTTTCGTGATTGGCAGAACTGGTGTAGCCCAGTTTCCTACAGATTCGTGCCTCAGAGTAGATCGCCTGGTATCTAGCAGAAGGTAGACACCCTTAGTGGAGAGGCTTGTAGGATTGCCCTGCTTTACCTTGCTGCCACTTTTCATTATTCCTGCAGGGATTTAATTAGCTCTTGGACCTTTATCCCTCTGTTTCGTTTGAAACAGACCAGCGAGTTCAACGCTTCTTGAGGTTGTAGGTGGTGAGACACAGGATCGGGGAAAAGAGACATCCTGTGAGCTTGATGGTGTCAGCCTCAATTCTCTGGAAAATAAGGATTTTTAAATTACCCCTATAACCAAGAGGAGTTAAACCAGGCTGAGATCTGATGAGGATTCATCCCTCCTCCACTGTGACAGGCATGGGGTGATTCCGCACAGTTCTGCACAGAATCAGCACAGCTGGGACACCCAGTAACCTCTCCCAGCTCCTTGCCACCCCAAAACGTGCTCTGTGTCATGGTTTACAAAGGACTGGGAGCTGAGGGCATGCAGGCTACTCCTTCAAGAGAAGTCATCTGCATAAATTGCCATAATAATACCGTAAAGCAGTAGGAAAACCAATTTTTTCCCTCCTACGTTCTCTCTACCCTTGCTCATTCCCACTGCTGCTGATAATATAACAACGTACATATTCTCCAAGCTTATCATTTATTGGTCACAATCCAACAAACTCTTCAAGGTTTTCCCCTCCTATGCTCCCCGCAGCCCCCTTCTCACTGTCAGCCTCCCAGAGACTTCTCCGTCCCTCGCACAAGTCTGGGGTCTTTACCTGCTGCAGCTGCAGGGAACTTGCACAAGCAGCTGCAGGGGGAAAAGGGGATGAAGCTGCGCTGAGAAAGAGAAGAGGAGCTGGCATGTTGCAAGGGAAGGATGTGGCTGCTGAGCTACTGCCAAAAGGGGAATAGTAGAGTTTTAAAAAGCTGCCACACAGTCTTGGGACAACAATTACGCAGGAGCGGTGCAAGACACCAGCAACTGGTTCCCATCAAGTGAGGACTGGTTGTATCTGCAAGTATGATCAAGCAAGGTCTGGAACAACTGGATAGTGAGGTTTCTGAAATTCATGCAGTAGCAGAAAACAAAATCCATTCTTCTGCTTTTATTTGTGGGGTTTGGTGCAATATAAACAATAATAAAGAACAGGGATGACTCAAATAGGAAGGCTGGTTTTGCAGGCGTGACAGTAGCAAAAATAGACATATTTTATAAATAAAGATGTCCTGGAAATCAGAGACTACCAAGTTTCATGCTCATCGACTCAGCTGTTCTGGCTGGGGGACTTCTCCTCCAAGTAGCGCACAGGGGATTTGTGCAAGCGTAAATGAGCGGTAATATAAGCACATGCATGAAATTCCCTTCATGTAAAACAGCCCCATTAGTTGATCTACTCGTGGCCATCACATTAACCCACAGGCTCTAGTTAAATTAGGGCTAGAGGTTTACTCAGAATAGGTTAAATCAAAGCGTTTGAAGAGAGCTGCATATGTATTTCCATTAAGCCAAAGACTGTATGTGTTGTAGAAGAAATTGAACTACATCAGTCTGACTTGAGAAAATAAAGCTTTTGAGCTGACCTTCTTCCAGGAGGACGAATTCACGTCTTCAGGAGTGAGCAAGTCTCACTTCAGTGATCTTATCTCAAAAAAAGGCGATAATAAAATGAGAAGAGACATGGAAGAGGGTGGTAAGGACAGTGGAAGTGATGGGATAGATGCCGTGTGAGGAGGAAAGACTAGAAAAATGAAGAGACTCCAGTTTGGAAGAACAAAACCTTGGAGCAAGCAAAGACAGAGAAGTCTGAAGAGGTCAGAGAGGTCTGGTATGGATCTGGAATTATTTTTCCCTGTTCCTCACAACACGAGAGCAAAGGAACGTGAAGAGAAATGTTCAGGAGTCGGGTCTAAAGCAGTCTAAAGGAAGTATTTTTTCACACAACATATTGTGGAACTTATTGCCACAGGATGTCATGGAGGCCAAAAGTATAAATGAATTAAAAAAAAAGGGTTAGACAAATTCATGTAACCTCCGGCTCAGGAAGTCTCTCAACTGCTGATTACCGGGAGCCAGGAGGGTATGCCGGAGGAAGGATCACTTTATACTCTCCCTCTTCCTATATCCCTTCCTAAGCATCTGCAGCTGGTCATGGCCAGGCACTGGTTATTGCCCAAGGTGAATGTTTGTTCTGAGCCAGCCTGGCAATGCTTATATCCTCCTGGTAACTCCCTATGGATGGAGCCTTAGGGACCAGAGGCGTCTTCTGGCTTGATACAGGACTGACCCCTAATTTTGTTACCTCCAGCGCGACGCGGCCCCAGTGAAGTCCGTCGTGGCCACTCTGTGCTGATTTAGGCTGGTGTAATTGAGGCCAGATTGAGCCCTGAAACCTTCAGAGAGACTCTTCCGTTTTGCCTGCCCCTGGGATTAAGCGCCGAAATCTCTGTGCTAAAACCCTCTTTGAACAGGGATGGCAGATAATGCGCAAACTGATTAAAAAAACCCCAGTGCTGGGGAAAGTTAAATATTAAAGAGCCAAGGCCCAGTTTTAACTGCTGCTGCCGTCCCTCCTTCATCTCATGCCAACTGCCTCCAGGATACATATGCTGACACTGAATTTCTACCTCACAAAAGTGGCCGCAGCATGGGCTTTAAACTCAGGCCTTTAATGCCGGGATAGGAAGCAGAAAAAATAGAACAAAGGCATTGAGGGGCTCCTCTGGCTCGCATCCACTCTGACCATGCCCGATCCATCCCTGCAGCATCACAGGGTGGCTACCCCAGCACCCCCTGCCACAGCGAGGCATTTTGCTCCTCCGTTGTTTCCTTTGACTTCCCAACATTAGTAAGTCTAAAATATTTTTCTGCTTGCTTAGCCTTGTTGTAACTAAACTATAATTTTTGCTAGCGGAGAAGAGGGATTTCGGAGAAACATCTGGTCTCGTTTCATCAGGATAACAGCTCTGTCTCTATTTATACACACGCCAGGATCGTTGTAGCTCTCAGCTGTTCTTCACTCGACATCTCCTTTCAAGCCGCCATGTCCCACTCTGTTGGGGCAGGCGGCGGGTCAAGGCCAGCCTGCTGCAACGTGAAACAGAAACTGGTCCTAAAAATGGGGACTTGTGAGAACTTGTTCTCTCAACACTTGATGCTCGCTGTCTGCTGGGCTTGTGACAATGTGCCTTGATGGACGGGGTTGCTCCTGTCCTTCCATCCTGGTGGAGAGAAAATGAGGAAGGCCCATCTGTCTGGGAAAATAATAGCAATTTGCTCAGTAATCCCAGAGATTTTGCTGGGTCAGGGATCAGGCCTGCAATGAGCCAACCTCATCGGTCTGAATAAGCCGACCTTGATAGTCTGAATTTTCCTCCAAAAGCACAATGTGGATTTCGGAGGAGAATTCAGACCATCAAGAAGAGACCGTCTGGCCCTGGCTCTTCTCTACAAGGTGTTAGCAAATAAGCTGTGACCCTGCAGAGACATGAGATGGTCAGAGACTCCACTTGGGAAGGCGGCACGTCCTACTTAATTCACCACAGTGGCAAAAATCCACTCTGCTGCCTCCACTCTAGCACTCACAAGACATCACATCTCATTCAGCATGTTTAAAAAGCCCTCAAATCGAACAACCGAGTACCCGGAAAATTATCAAACCGCATGTTCAGCAGCGTAAGTCACTATATAAAATGAATGCTCATTTCCTGAATGATGATGGTGTGTAGGTTGGCATTAATCATCTCAAGAAAGTCTACCCCACTGCCCCACTTTTCCCTCAAATGGGCTGTTCCTCTCCTCCTATCCCAATCCGCTTCTAGCCCTGCGTGCCCCCAAAACATAGCTATTTTAGCATCACTCCCTTTCCTCATTTCAGGAGATCTGGACTGTTTATTAATTATTTTCTGATACATGGCTACAAAAGGAGGAGCCACTCAGAGACACAGATTTTTGTAACCCAAATGAGACCAGCATTTTCAGATGCTACTATTGATTGTACTGATGTTGCAAACTCCCTGGAGCAGGATTGAATTTCACCCTGTGTTTGTACCGTCTGATGGGATCCTGCCCCTTCGATATACTACTTCAAAATACTATTCTCAGCAATTACCTGAGGTTGGGTAGATCAATATTTGTTTACTCAGCTTGGGTCAAATTTTCATATGCGCCTGATAATCCAAGTCCACCTGAATGCAACAGAAAAGGTGACTCCTGCCTGCTGCATGAACCAGGCAGAAATGTCACCCTTCCCGAAACACTACCCTTTAGGAGCAGCTCTTGAGGAAGGAAATATGACTCACTCTGGGGAGAACATGATCCAAATATAAACCCTGGTGATTCTGTGGACACTTTGGGGTGGAGGGGTGACCATTTGAGCCCTTGTGAGCTCTTCACTTCCAGGACTCTTCTGTTTGGGAAACTTCCCCCCTCCCCCTCATTTAAGTCAGTCCCTTTGCAGCACATTGAGTACCTTTGCAAAATGTGTCAGAAGTACACCAAACTGGCCAGTTTCTGTCTAATTGCTGAGAAATATTCTCTCACCCTGAGCAAAACTATGCAAAGGAGACTACGGGAGCAGCCTGAGATAACAGCACCTTATCCTGCCAATGGAATGCTCTTACGGTGAAATCTGTCTTCATTCCATCCCCTTTATGAAAAGCAAATGTGAAGGCATGTGCAGCACTGATCTTTCTTTCCCTCCTGTGGGATTTGGGGAGGAGGGGAATGAAGAAAGGCTGGTGCTGGAATACGAAGTTCTGATTTTGGATATCTTTTCTGTGGGCCCTTGGATGTGAGGATTGGACACAAAGCTCAAGGAATGGCTGGATGTGGCTTTGCCAGGGTACCTGAAATCTGATCAAAGACACTCACAAGTCGGTGCAGGGCCCTTGTTAAACAAGGTGGAGTTTTCAAAGAACGCCAGGCCATGGGAGAAGTCGATGACTTCGTCCTCTGTGCCGTGGATGATGAGGACGGGTGAGGTGATTTTGGAGATCTTCTTGATGTTGGGGAAGGCATTGAACCAGTAGGTCGTCTTGGTCTCGGGGAAGGCGACTCTCATGCCAGAGGTGAGTGGGGAGTGGAGTACAATGGCAGCACACTCATAGCGGGAGACCAGATCAACTGTGGGCACTGTGCCGATGCTTTGTCCATATAAAATAATGTTCGCTGGGCTGATTCCATACCACGTCCGCAGCGCCTGCCACTCAGCGTCAATGTCGGAGTACAGGTTCCTCTCCGAGGGCTTGCCTGTGCTCACACTATAGCCCGAGTAGTCGTAGAAGACGTTGCAGTTGATGGGGTGCCCAGCCCGATGTAGAAGCTGCTCATCTGCCCCAGGTCCACAGCGTTGCCATGCGAGAAGAGCACTGTGTACCTGGCGCCTGGCATGCAGCGGACGTACATGCAGCCAACACAGTTCCCTCAGCTGCTTTTGGTGACAAACACCTCGATGTTGTCCAGCTCCTGCTGGGAGTACTGGAAATCCACCTGGTCCTTCAAGTGCAGCTTCCACCGCCCCGCGATGCCACCGCACAGGGAGCCAGTGCTGGTGCTGCCCATGGGCTACTGGCTCGGGAACCACGACGTAGGTGGGCTCCGGAGGCAGGAAGGCCAGTTTGGCGGCAATGCGGCTGGGGCAGGGAGGGCAGCAGAAGAGGCAGCAGAGTTGGCTGATTGACAGCCCATTCACGATGGCGGCAAGGCAAAAGGCAGCCGCGCCCAGAGCGAGGGAGGATCCAAATCGGAGAGAGGCCTGGAACAACAGCCCGGAGAGGCCCCGTCCTCAGCTGGCCCTTGGCACGGCTGCCGCTGGCAGTCCACTGCAGGCCAGGGCGCTGGTCCTCTCTGTCTGCTGGAGATGCTCAAATCCTCTGCTCTGGCAACATGTCCCCTCACCTTGCAGGTCAAGAATACCCAGACACAAAAATCCTTCAGCTTGTCAAAAGCAGTCAGCTGGCTTTACAGCCCAAATGACTCACCTTTTTTTTTTTTTTTTTAAATGTCTCTCTTTAATAGTGACTGCCTGTCTGCTGCTGCCCCTACTTTAAAACAAAACAACCAGTCTCCAGCAACCTTCAGAACGGATCTGTAAAACTCTCCAACTGACTCTAACAAGCAAAGGCAAGACTGTGACAAACCTTCCAGCTTTATCTTCGTGGACTGGATCATCTTCAGGGAGTGCAGGACCATCATTTAAAAATGTAGCCTTTGAACTGGTCCTTTTTTTGTGATAAAACTGATCCCTGGGACATTGGGGAAGTAATGACAGCAGATGCTGTGATGAGTCAGTGCAGAGGAGGCTGTGGGATGGACATGGGGCCAGTGAAATTGTACATTTACTGGACTGCGCTCAGCTGAAAAGGTTTGGGTTTTATCTTTGGGCAAGAAAGGAGACCAACAAGGAAGGAATGATTTATTTGTCCCTGTTTTTCTTGTCAGACTCCAGGTCAAAAGACTTGGCTTGAACTTGAGAAAAGAATAATCACTAGATTTATCTACATCTCTAGGAACACGGGCTTCTTTTTCTGGGATGCCTATATTATTAATTTATCCAGCTTCTCTCTGCTGTATTTTTGTTCTGCGTTGCCCAAACAGATGGATTCCCTTCCTTTGCTATTGTGAGCAGAGACAGATGCAAATAAATAGGCACTTGTGCTCTGTTGTATGGTTACCTAGAGAGGCTGTTGTTTGCAAACAAAGGCCGTACCAGGACACAAATAGCCTCGTTTGGTGTAGCCTGGAGATGCACTTCATTAAAAATACTGCCGTGGGGTCCCCCACGCTGCCCTTCAATGTTTATCATTGGAGCCGAGTGCGACAGCTGCGGCAGCATCCACCAAAGCAGAACTGATCAAGAGCGCTGTAAGATGCTGACATTTCAGAAGAAAGGAGGAGCAAAATGTATAAGCTCTCCTCCTTTCCCCTCCCAATTCTCTAACCTATTGTTCCTTTAGCTGCTTGAATAAATAAAGGGAAAAACACTGCTCTGGAGCACAAGGCAGCCGTTTCATAACAGCTCATGTATACGCAAATACAACATCCAGCTTTCTCCCCTTTCCAGTGAGCAGACCCAAACAGTTGATACACATTACCGCGCACCACAAACAGTAGCTGCTTGTGGTTTTACAGGGGCTGGATGCCAGTTTGGGGAATTTCCTTGTGGACCACATGGAAGCAGTGACTGTAGCTGCCAGCTCTCAAAGCCAAGTCCAGCCCTGCCTCCCACAGGGAGGGCACCTGCAAAGATGCTGGGATGGAGATGCATCCCTGCCTGTCACCTGTGAACCTCCTGGGAGCAGAGCCTGCCCCGTAGGGCTGATGGCCATGGTGGGTCCTGGTCCAGGACTAGGCATCATGGTGGCACGAATAAGATACCAGCATAGCTGTTGTAGACTCAGTCCCTGTTAAAAATGCAGAGATCATTAAAGCTACATGCCCATGCTTGTCCTGGCTCAAGCTGCATTTAAAATAAAATGTAGGAATCCCAGAGCTGGGTCCTACAAAAGAAAACCGAGTCTCAGAGCAAGAATTGCCGTGTGGTGGAAAATGGCTGTGTGGTGCTTGTCACAGCAGCCCTTCAGCACAAAGAGTGCAACTGGGATTTAGGGTTGCAGGGAGAAGATTCAGGACATTGGAGTGGGTACAGAGGCAGACTGAAAACCATAAGAACACCTCAGGCACTTCAGAAGAAACACCTGAACAGAAATGCCTCCACTGAACACAAGGTTATAACCACATGACAATAATAACAGCCACAATTAGAGTCACGATGTAGCTTTGCATTTCTGAGCAGCGTTCCCTCCTGAGGAGAAGGTCTAGGCTTCCTTGGTTACCTCGTGAGCCTCAGGTCTCAATCCCTCTGCCTTTGTTTTGCCTGCCAGAGTCTCTGCGAGGATTTTGGTGCTCTCTTCCACTGGGTGTTAGTACTCGGGTATTTATTTTAAGAGATGGGCAGCAACATCCCTCCAGGAGTCATACCTGCTCCTCATGCTGTGACTGCATGGCATTTGGGGCATCAGATGTTCTACCTCAGTCAATTAAAAGTGTCCCAGGATAAAAATACTGCCATTTCCTTTCTGCTTTTCCAGGAATAAAGCATGCATTTGGAGTGCAGATGACAGTAGCGCCATCTGTACAGGAGGGGAGAGACTCCTGAAGGTGTTAAGCAGACAGGAGCAACGTTCAGTGGCTGCAGCACAGGGAGAAGGCAAGCAGCATGGGATGGTACCATTTTTACAGTCCCTATTCTGCCCTTAATTACGAGCTTAAGTGATGGCTAATAAAGATGATCCAAAACAAATAAATTGAGCTGCTACTCTAATTAAGCAGCTTTTGCTGCATGCAATGAGCCAGACGCATCTGTGTCATAGTTCAGCAGAAGCCAGGAGGGTTCCACGAGGGATTCATTTGAATTGCTTGAAGGAGGAAAATGCAGCGCTGACCATCTTGTTTCCTACACTGCTAGCCAATAAACACTTGTCCGTTCCCCAGACAGTCATCCTGGGCAGGGGTACAGTCACTCGCATCCATTTCATTTGATTGCATCTGCCTTTACGGCAAGTACATTAACATGAGACCTTCCATTGCTTATGGGAGGTAAGCTTGAAGCTGTTGGGAAGCAGCAATTGTTCTTCTGGCCAGACAATACTACAACAATAACATTTCATGGCTGTGCCCCTGTTTTTTAACCAGCCCCATACAGCAGAGACAAGAGGCAATTACTGTTGGACATATGTTTATTTGACAGATGAAATGAGGTGACAGTCCCCTTGACAAATTGCAGCAAAAGGCTTTTCAGATCATCCACTTCACCTCACAGGTAGGGGCTGATGCCTGGGAAGGGCAGATGCGAAGGACAGCATATACGGAAAGAGCCCATGCCGTGACTGCCCTGCAGATATACAGCTTTAATTTCAGGAGCCTGAGCTCCCAAACTGCAGCTAACGCTCCTGCAAGCCTCTGCTCTCCAGACATGCAATGCCCAGTCATCTCTGCAGGTAGAGTCCAAAATATTTAGGGCTCCCTGTGTATGAGTGCAAATTTTTGCCTGAGAAATACTGAGCATCTGGGAGATACAAGGGATATTTTTCCTCCCTCCTCTGTATTTTCCATGAAAGAGTGTAGTCTCAGCACTGTATCTTCTATGACCACAGCGGATATTTTAAAATCCACTTGCCCCAAAGAAGAGCCAGTACATGATCCCTTTGCAGGACTCCAATCCAGCTTGTGTATGACGTCTTGTAACAACATGCCCCTGCATATCTGAAAATGGTACCAGCATTCAGCTGGAGCCTGCTCCCTTCTCCTTCATGCCACCATAACACACCAGGGCTAGCGGTCATGACCCTGGTAAGAAAGGCATTGTCTCCTTAAGATATTAAGATACCATTTATTGGAGCTAATCCTAGAAGGAAAGAGGGGACAGCATAGAAAATCTGACATCTGTTCAGATGGGGGGCACTCGAAGTTGTGCAGCATCAGCTGGATCTCCGATCAGGGCATGGCACCCCATGCGGATCCCATCCTTCTGTCCTGTCACCAACACTTTGGTCTTCAGAGCTCTTGCAGGATTTTATTAGAAGAAACCAACTCTGTTCCTCATCCTGAGTGCTAAGCAAAAGCATGGTCACATGTGAACATGCTGCTTCACTTGAAGATAAAGACAAGGACGCGCAGGTGGTGTGATCACCGGTGCCAAGCAGGAGCTGCATCCAATATGGTTAGCCAGCAAAGTTTAGCCTGTGCCAAGGGTTATGCATGGCATGAGCTGACATCCACATTGTACATGTGGCACAGCACAGCACCTTCACAGGGTAAGTGCTGCGTGGACCAGTAACTGCTGGACGTACTGTGGTCTTCCTCTTAGGGTCGCTACAGTAACAAATTGCCACACTGATTTCTCCAGACCCAAATTTGTTGTCTCATACTCCTTCCCCCATATGCATTCCCATCCACCTTCCAGACAGAGCTATAAGATGTTTCAGCCCAAGCAGCACATTATTTTCTCTGAAAATACTTTTCTCTGAAAATCATATGGAAACAGCAATGCAGCTTCAGAGCAGGAGATCCCCCAAGGGGAAAGGATGAGCTTGTGGTTAAACCATGAGATGGAGAGTCAGCAGATCAGGGTTTCTCATCCCCTGGCTCGGTGAGCTTTGACTCACTCCATGACCCCTGCATGGTTCATGCATGTTTGGTTTCCCCATCTGGAAAACCAGTGTGATGTCACTGCAATGGCAGCATGCGGCCATTTATAGCTACTGGGAACCACCATGGGCGCCTGCAATGGCACACTCTTTCACTACAAAAAAATCGAGCCTTTGGGATGCAAAATGTTCCTCTGCAAAGTTTTCCAATGGTGTGGTTCACCAGAGCTGCAAAGATCTACTTAGATATTTAAATATTTACCAAATATTGAAAGCATCAGTCAGTGCTCAATGCCTGGTCCCCTGGGGATGCACAGCCACGTGGGCAGGTGTGCCCTGGGAAGCTGTGCTGTGGGGCTGGACTGCCATGGGCTGCAGTGACCCTGCTGCCTCCCCAGCTGCCTCAAGGTGGAATGTGGCACGGGGCAGGGACGGGCTGGAGAGCCCTGAGGCACCCTTTATTTTTCCCCATCCCCTTTTCCCCACCCATTCCTCTCCACCCTTCAGCACCCACTGTCTCCCCCAGACTTGCCTGTGGCTCAGCCCCAGGGCAGGGCTTCCTTCACTTCCCCTCAAGCCCAGCACTGAAGATCTTTGCTCCCACACCACCTTCCTGGAGCATCCCCAAGATCCTCCTTGGCTTTTAGCTGTGAGTGCTTTATGAAACACTGCCCTGGCAAGAGGATGGTACAGTGTTACCTGTTGCGGGTGTCTGTGTTTCAGGATGGGCGTCCTGGGACAAGCCTCCTGGAGAGGAGGTGCTTGGGGCTCCTGATCTGGCAAAGCCCCTGGTCTTGCAGGATGTCCCATCCACTCCTCTGCAGCTCCACCAGGTATACCGATCCCTGCAAAGGCTTGTGACATTCAATGGATTGCCAAGAATAATCTAATGCCCTTATACTGGGGAAGTAAATCAAGTTGTGTTCTTCAGGGGAGCTTGTATCTGCCCTGCCTGATCTGCTCTATCTTTGGGATTTGTTGTCCCTTCACTCCACTCTTTCAGCTCCAGTCATCTCCTGCTTCAGCACCCTCTTCTCTTTGGATCTTTCCTGCTGTCCTGCCCCCTCTGCAAACACTACTGCCATTGCTGGGGGTTCATTGCGAGTGCAGAGGCCACCAGCCCTCCACAGCTTCATGCACTGGAGAAAGCCTTGCTCTGGGAATTTGACAGCATCTCCAGCCCCCTCTCCACTTGCTCTGCCATGTCTGTTTGCCCTGAAACTCTCCACAACACAAGGGACTGCCGCTTTTCATATTGTTTGGGCAATGCCTTACAACAGCATAAGCCCCGCTTTCAAATCAACCCCTTTAATGCTACATTAGCAAGAATAGAGCTGTCTCTCCCCACTGATACGTCTCCAGGCTCTTTACAGAGAAGAGGGTCTTTGCCCCCATTTTACAAGTGTGGACACTGGACTTACACAAGTGACTTGTGCAAGATCTCTAGGCAGAGAAGCAGCAGCAGAGCTGGAAGATCTCCTAAGTCTCATCCCAGTGAAGTTGCCTAAGAACAGGACATACAAACAGACAAAGACTACGTGCAGGTTGCAAAAGGTAGAGAAGATAGAAGGAAAGAGGAAGGTTGAAACCAAGATGCAAGGCAATGTGATGTTCAGATCTCACCCCCCTCCCACATGGCACTTCCAGTATCTGCCAGCCCATCCCAGCGTATACTCTACCGTGGTGGTGGGGTGTTCAGCACATACGTGCCATGTCCTTGAAAGAGCAGAGCTCTGCAAAACTGTTGGTTTTTTTTTCCCCCAATTATTTGCACTGGGGAAAGGGGATGACAAGCTTAAAATCCACAGGGGCTTGTGTACCTGCACCAAGGAGCTAAAATCCACAGAAGTCTCCTGCAATGATCAAAATACACTGAAAGATTAAACATCCCAGACTGAAGCATAGCACAAAACTGTCCCAGCACGATAGCTGCTGCTCAATGCATGCTGTCCATTTTCCACCAGGTCCCATAAGACAACATCCCAGGGGAGAATCCACACAGCCACAGCAAAACCAGTTGCTGTCCTCAGTTTTCTCTGGTTGACACTGCGACCCTGTGCTTTAGAGAGTCTTTGAGAGATGGGGCAGCACAGTGGTTAGTGTGACAACTGGAGAGATCAGGATTTGGTTATTCAGACTTTGCTGTAGACTTGGGGCAGTGTCTCTAAAACTCTTCTGCTGCTGTAGGATGGGAGGGAGTTAATGTTTGTCCCCTTCTCTCTTGCAGGTCCCAGTGGGTGTCCATTACTGCAGGTTAAATTTTGCTGTTATCTTGGCCTGCCAGGGATTGTATCAGGAAAACCATGCTCTTCCCTTCAACTCCTGGTGAGAAGGTGACTGATATGTGCAGAAAGTGTAGAGTGACTAACAAACTAAAGTATTACATTCTCATTGGGTTAAGAGCAGAGGAGCAGCCCTGGGAAACGAAGGCCACTGCAGGTAAAGCAGAGGCTCACGTAAGGCATCTTCTTGGAGCCAACAAGACCACCACCACATTTTAACATCCTCTCTGAAAATACTCAGTGTAAAATATTTTGCATTTTCAAGGTAGTGTGCAAAGAGCACTCATGCTAGTCTGGGGAGAGCTACAGTAAATATTAAGCTTGCCTGAAAGCTAAGAAAACCAAAGCATAGAGAGGTTTTGGGCAGGGCTGGGTCCTTCTGTCCTAAGCCTAGAGCTCCTCAGTGCTGCAATAATTCACATAAGCGCATGAGACAGCCTAGCGTCGTGGGTAGGGGTGCCAGCCTGTCCCTGGGCAGACATGCCACCTTGGCACCCTTCAGCCTGGTGCGGACACAGGGACTGTTCCCCTGCTGAAGGCGCATCCTTGGCCCTTGCAAAAAAACCCTCTGGCCCTCAGCACCTGTGTCTTTCAATGCACAGGCGATGCTTATGTGGTCCTTCTTGCACTAAGCCCTTAAGGCTGAGCCATCTCCTTTGGCTTTGCCCATCCAGGAGCGTTGTGTCTTGTGCCTTGATCACACTTCCGAAGTCCAAGGGCATGAAAACGACCCCTTTCCTCTGCAAAAATATATTGGTATTCCCAATTAAAAGAAATCCCTAGTTAAGCAAGCAGTTGCTGTCTTCTGGGCTGATGCTGCCATCTTCTGCCCACCTGGTGCTTTGCTGCCGAAAACTCCCCCAGCCCTTGGCCCATGGACCTTCCTATGTGCACGGTAAAGGAGATAAGAAAAATGCAAGAATGTAAGAATTTAGGAATGGCCTCATGGTCCCTTATAGGTCACTGTGGGTGGAGATCCAGTTGTGTGCCACGGGGGTTGTCCTCTTCAAGCCTTTGCATTGTGGTTGTGGATGCAAGTGAGAGGTGCTGCATTCCGCCAGATGAAGGAGAAGGCATAGGCTCTGTGTGAGGAATCACATTCAAAAGATGAGAGGGGTAAATATGTGCAGCTAATGCAATTGCTAAGTGGACTGTTATTAGACACAGCTTGGGCTGTTCATGGTTCTTCCTGAAAACGCAGGAAAATCAAATGCTTAATTCAGAGGGAACAGCAGGACTGTGCGATTTCTCTCCTGACACCCATCCAATAAGGGTTTTTTGGAAGGGATACAGAGTAATTGGTGTGACTGGCACTAAAGCTATGGTGGCAGAGTGAGTTCTTGATCAGAAGGTAAGGATACAGAGCATTTGTTTTCCAAAATTGCAAAAGACTTTTGCCTCTTTGTTCAGGGCTTTAGTTCTGCCAGAGCTGCTGCCTCGCAAACCTTTGATTACTTTTTTCCCCTTCCCCTGGCACCACTGGCAGAGTGGGATGCTTGGGGGGAGTTTTTCCCAAACAGCAGGCTGTTAAAAGATGTAAAAATTGTTAATACAAACCTTTTCACATATCAATCTCCCACAGTGCCTCACCATGCGTTCAGTTCAGCAAAGCTTCAGCCCCATCCCTCCTTAGGATTGTGTTGCAGGTCTTTGTATGCAGATGCTGTGGCAGATCCCTGAAGGTGTCATACGAGGATGTGGTGGCATTGCCAACCACCTACGGTACCACCTCACTGGGTATGAGGATGCAGTGGCATTGCTGACCACCTATGGCACAACCTCGCTGGTTCTTGACCATAGGGCATGGCTTCAGCAAGGGTAAGTGGCAGCGGCAGCAGCTCAGAGGGCAACACATAACTCCAAACCTGAGTGTTTCAGCTGTCAAAAATGTTGTGGCATCTTGTCTCTTTTGCACACATCTGTATAAGCTGGGGCAGATCATTTCAGGTTTGCACCTTGATTTTCCCTCTCTCTAAGAGGAGGGGAAGTGTACAGATCCCATGGAAGTGAGGATTGCAGAGCATTTGGGGGGATGCAGCCAGCGAGAGACGTGGTCAGCAGCCCTGACCTGGTGAATTAATTCCCCATTCCCCTTGCTGGGAAGTGTCCTGAACAGGCAACATTGCATAGTTGTCTCGCCAAAGATGAGCTTGCTGTCCATGTGCGTCTCTCCTGATGGGGCTCTAGGGCAGTAGCTCTGTCTTGGAGGAGCAGGGTCATACCACTTTGCCTTGGCTAGGGAGCTGTAGTAGGGGATGTCTGTAACTCACTGGATTTTCAGTAGCAGCTGAAATGCCGAGTTCTCCACTCCTCTGAAATACAGAAGCATCACTAGACAAAGCCATAGAGATTAAGCAACTTCCTGACGTTCATACAGAGAGACAACAGCAGAGGTGGGGACAGCGTGCAGAAATCATGTCTGCACCTTGATTCATGCAATCCTCCCCCCACTGCCCCGCAGCAGAGGTAATTACACGGTCTGTCTGAACGGTACAGGAGTGACATTTTCTCTACAGCCTGGAGTTAATGTAGTTCTGCTTGTAAAGTCATCTGGCAAACGTGGATCCTTGCTCAGCAGATCATTTCACTTTGCTACATCAAAGCTTTGTGCTGGGGCAGAGCCAGCGCCTTGGGTTTGGCTGAGCCCAGGGAGGGAGCAGACCTTTCCAGAGAGGTACCCCTCAAATGGCTGCAGTACCCTGCACATCCCTGATTGCAGGGGGGTTCCTTGTGGCCTTGAAACATACTGTTCCCTTCAGAAATCAATGACATGTTTCCACTATGCCATGCACATATACACATTTTAAATATATACAAAGAAAGAGTTGGGTCTCTGGCTCCAGCTTCCTGTTTGCTATAAATAAAAAACCAGCCTCATACCTCCAGCCTGAGGTGCTCTGTGCTTCTCTGAGCAGAGCAGCTTTCACACTGGGTGGTGGGTTTTCCTTTAGTCTCAGGTGATAGTGGCAGCTGGAAGTGACCCCAATATGAGCTGGCTCTGAAGAGCAGCACAAGCCATGGCATGAACTACAGCCAGAGCAGACAGAGAGGGGAGGTGAAGATGCTCACGAGAGCAGTCTACATGGCCATCTTCAAGGCAGCTCTGCAAAGTTGCACTGAAATAAAAGCCCTGGTTTGCTCTGCCTTATGACAAACCCATGTGAGCACAGGTGATGCTGTTGACCTATTTGAAAGTTTTACTGCCCTTTGGGGGAATGTTAAATGAACCTGTTGGGCTCTGTTTGCAGAGATGCAGCCAAGGGGAGGCTGTTTTAGGGCCCAGATGCAGCTGGCCACCTCCCAGGGGCAATGCCTATGCTTAAGCCCCCTGTGCACACAGAGAGGGTGTGGGTGGGACAGGACCTTGGCTTGTTGCTTTTTTTTTTTTTAGGGTTTTAAGTATGTTCTCTGAAAACCAACACTAAAGTATAACAGCCCAGACCAGAGCATTTCATACTTGAAAGCTCAGCACCCGCAGCTCTTCAGCCCTCCGCAGCATGCAAGTACTGCCTCAAGACAAGGTGCAAGACCTCTACTAGATCTGTCTTCTTCCCTCCCTCTCCTGGCAGGTTGGCATGGGAGGGCAGAATTGTGGGGACAGGTTTCACTAGAGGAAAAATCCTCTCAGTTCCCACCAACCTGCTGCTTCTGAAGAACATGTCTGCCATGGGACCATACTGAGTCAGTACCAGGAAGATGATTTCCCCATTTTTCCTCTCTCTCCTCCATTCCCCAGTATTGCTGGGAGGGAAATATCCATCCCCATGTTGGATCATGCTTCAAACTGAAAGATGTAAGCGTGAAGCAGATTCCTCAGGATTATTTTAGCAAAGCTCTTTTTTTGTAGGTAGAAACATGTTTTTGTGTGCAGTTAGGCCCCTGGCACAGAAGCCTCCAGAGTCCTGCTTCTCTAAGAAACAAAAATATTAAGTCAAGAAATCCCATTTTCTCCTCACCCTTTTTAATCTTCTTTTATTGGGTTTGAGCCAGGGAGTCATTAACTCCTGGATCGGTACTGCAAGGCCAGAATTGCAATGTGCTCAATGGCAAAGTTATATAAAACTGCTCACTCCCATACCCAAGAGTTTGTGGTCTTGAAGAATAATGTTCTGGGATAATATTTTAAAAGTGGATTAGTGGATCCTGATGTGCCTTCATTTGCATTTTCCCCCTGAGCAACTCTGAAGGAGTTCAAAACACTTTTTTTTCCCCCCAATTTGATAGTATTTTAATCCTTAAACAATGTCTCAGCTCCTCAGAAATATTTATATAGCTACCATCCAGCACACTCAGGGGACGTAAGGCAGAGGAATACCCAGGAGCTTGTCTGATCCTGAGTTATTTCAATGCCAGCAGTAGATCCCAGGGATGGAAAGCCCAGACTCAGATGCAGACTTCTCCCATGCATCCTCATTCTGCCCCTTTCTTCTCTGCAAAGCCCTAGCCCTGATGGCCATCACCGTAGATACCCAGGGCTTTATGTTTGCAGGTAAACGAAGCCTTCAACCACATGCTCCAGCACAAGTCCCAGGAAAGGTCATCATCATCTCCATGAAGTAAACGCGTTGTTTCCCCAGGACTCAGCCAGAGGAGGAGACTCTCCAAGCTCCCACCCCAAGAGTGGACAAGCCAAGTGAGTCAGGGACAACTTAGTTATGGTAGCTTAAGAAGTTGCTGTGTGCCAGCTGAACAGGGGCAGCTGTTGATGGCTGTATGCTTTTAGCCTGTCCCCTTTCTTGGCTTAACCACCAGCTGGAAAGGCTCCTGCTGAAGCTCAGAGCTCTGCAGCCCAAGTGAGACAGGGAACCTTTGCAGCCACTGCTCAGTTGTGTGGCTGATGCTTTGCTTTGTACCTTCACACAGCCCAGGGGACCCCACAGTACTGTCGGGTATTTCTTGCATGACTGTACTTGTGTGTTGTATGGTAAATCAGAGGATCCCTCAGCATCAAGCTTACCCTGTGAATGTCCTATATCACCACAGCTGCAGGAACAGTAATTTTCACCAGTTTGCTTGGCCTCCCAAAATCTTGAATAAATTTACGCAGCACTCGAAGTCTGACCCAACAACATTTCTCAGTGGCAGAGTCACATATCTAGTCCAGATGTAAGCCGACTTCTTACACAGCTTGTCCAACCCCAACAGTAGACTATGGACCATTTTTCCTTTATTGATGACAGCCTAATATCCTGTGTTGGCTATGGTTATTGGTTATGGGAGCAGAGGAAAGTAGCTCACTTCTAGCTGTACAAAGAGCAACTAAGGCTAATTGGGGTCCCACTGATCCCCATTTGGGAGCCACTGCCATAGGACATCAGAGCAGTGCCCTGCCAGGCATCTGATAAGCACCTTGACAGAAAGGTCTGATCTGAAATGAGGACCAAAATGAGAAAGACATGGGTGGAGGTGCTAAAGGTTTGCATGTATGTTTTGAACAGGGAATGAAGTCACTGGCCCATCCTGCCTCCAGCAGTGACCAGCAAGAAAGGAAGACTGCTCTCCTGCCTTCCCCCTTGCCCACCCACATTCCCAGTCATTTCTGCCTGGGGAGAAGGAATGTGCTCTTGACCCTGTATCAGTCCAGCTTAGTCCCAGGAAGGGCGATTACAGATACCATTACCTTCATAAGCATCGCTGCAAACAAAAGGAACCTGAAACTCTGGTAACAAGCTCGCTACACTCTTAGAAGCTTAATGAGAGAGACTTGAACTACAATGGACTGTGGAGACACAATAGTCAAACCATTTCATCTGACAATACTTAAATTTGTCTGTGCTATGCCCTGCTGTTCCAGCATTGCATAGATTCTAGCTACACAAGCCGCTTCAGCATTGCCTCCGATTACAAAGTACTTCCTCTGCTGCAATAACCCTCCTGGCTTTACTTAGCATGCCTTTATTACAGCAGCAGCTCCAGTCCTGCTTTGCAGTGCCTTAGACCCTGGAGGAAGTTATTTAACTCTCATCCATCCTTTAAAAGCTTTGCAAATTCATCACATTACGCACAGCGTCTCATTACAGAAGAAAAGAAGTGGGGTTTTTTTTAGCTTATTTCACCAGTAATAGCAGAAAATGGTCTATTGCAGCAAAGAATTCTTCCAAATAAGCTGTGAGCTGTAGCTGTCCTATAGATAACATCCAGCTCATTTTAGTGTCCTGGAAGCACTCTACAAGTATCCACTATCAGAGCATCATTGTGCTTTAGGTAAATGTGCTGCTTAAAGATAGCAGTCAGCAAAGACCACTAAACAATGGTTTCATTTTATATGTTCAAGCTGTCCCCTAAATGATTGACAACACCTAAAGTTAGTAGTCTGATGGTAGTAAAGTGGTTAGTATGATAGTGGAAGAGCAGGACCCTTACCCTGTTGCACCCACAGAGTTTCCAGCAGTGTTTAAGGACACTTAAACAATTACGCCTAGGTTACTACATTTATTAGCCTTCAGTCATTATCCTTCCATCAGTTTGCTCTGTTGAAATAGTATCTTTAGTGTCTTCATGTCACACCACAGGGGTTCCACAATTTAGTTATATACTACAGATACAGAAAACCTAAACAAACTGATTTTAAGTTTACCTGACAGTATTTTTTATATTATTTCTATTACAATAAGCCCTGAAGAAACAAGTCCATTGCTATTAACTACTGCTTACCTCTGCCATATCTTTTCCTCCTCTTCTTTTTTTCCCCCTAGTACAAGAGTCTTCAGGCCTTCAGAGACCCCCATAACTTACAGCCTTACCTCTTCAATGATATGGGAGCCTTTCAAAGAATTCTGCTTTTTGCTCACAAACAGTTATTTTAGAAAAAAAAATAAGTACCTTTTGAATCTCATGACTGCGGAACATGTTTCAGGCTTTGGCCTCTACTTCTTAACCTGATAACCAGCTTCAGCAACTGTTCTACTCCAGCTCTTCCTTCTTCATCAGCCAGCCCCACAGCAGAAACCCACCTGTTCTTGCTCTGCCTCACCATAGGCCCCTGCTGTGCCTCTCAGTGCCTTAATATGCTTTAGTGGCCCTGACTGGCCTCACCTGAGCATCCCCACCCATGGGCCTGGGGCCCTGTATAAGCTCAGCCTTGGGGCTTCACTTCTTTTTTAAACTGTGTTGTAGGCACATTAATCTCTAGCTCAGCATAGCTAGACCAGCCTTCGACCCTGCTGCTTCTAGACCCAGCTAAGCATGTTTGACCTGGGTACTTTCTCTAGGCCTGATTCTGAATGACTTGCCAGCTAGATTTTAGACCTACCTCATCCCTACAGAGGTGCCTAATGCCTGGACCTGGGGGCTTTCGACACTCTTCCCTCTAGGTCCTCCAGCTCCTAGAGGAGGTAAAACCTCCTTTGCTACTTATTTTTATATGCTAGTGTTAGCAGTTGATTGTTTGTTGTTCTTGTTGAAGATCTTCCACCATCCAGGTGGTCCCTGTGTGACATCTTTCCTCGAGCAGCAGTTTGTCTGTCCCAGTGTCTTCCCTTTGCAGCAGAACCTGTGGTAGTGCTGGGCTTTCCCTTGCCTTGGCTCTGTGGGGCCTGGTGCCCCTCAGCACCCACATCTGGGTGGTTGGAGGCACCCTTGGGACTCATTTCCCATGTGACCTCCTGCAGCCTAATCCTGGCACCCCACACAAGCTACCAGGTACTGTGAGAAGGTTGTGCATCCCGCCCAGACTTCATTCAGCTGAGCTTATGGGTGTCAACAAGCTAGTCAGGTGCAATAGTGGGTATCTGCTACTGCTTGCTGAGTAATTTGTTATTGCCTTCTCCTGAATAGATGCTTGTCAGCCTCATGTTGGGGTAGCTTAGCAATTTGGGAAAGGAGCATGCTGTTGGCCAGGGTGTATCACAACCATGCTAGGTAGAGTTAAGTGAAGGGGAAAAAATTGTGGTTACCCACAGGGTGTTGCCTTTCTCAGGAACCGTGAAGAATTTCTTCAGCTCTTCAAAATGTCTGGAGTTTTAGTGCTTACAATCAGCAAAAATTGGAGTGGAATATCAATGGAGCACAGCTTTCAAAAACTCATTTTCTTTTTCCTTTCAAGCTGACAATAGGATTTTAAGAAAAACTTTGAATAATGGATACACTTTTGAATAATGGATGTTTCACAGCCGAAGTCCCTTGACTTTTCTCTCTGTGCCTGAATGAGGAGCCTTTTAATTGCACAACACGTGGAGAGGAGGTACAAAATGCTTTGTGTCTTGTGCTGCTGATTAACTGATGTGTATGGTCCTATTAAACATTCAGAGATGGGTAAGTGTATCCTAGCCCGAAGCTGTATGTTATGCACATTGTTTTTTTTATCAGCTAAGGATCTGGCATGAGATGTTTTGCATTTTCCCTTGTCTCTGTTATGGCTGCTCATAATTTTCCTCTTTTTTTTTTTTTTTTTTATTGTGGGTTGGATCTTTCCTGCTTCTAGGGCGTTGTTCCACATGAAAAGCTTGCACTTTATTCATGCTCTGGGCTCATGTGATGTGGTGTGAGGTCACCTTGTGAAGCGAAGAATCCTCCTGAGCTTAGGCCATGGAACAAACTTTTAAATAGGGTTTTCCAAAATAGTAGTGCTTATTGCAAGGGTTTTGCTGGGAGATGGTTGTATGGGGTGAAAGAGTTGCCTTGGTGTCTGTGCCAGGCTGGATGCTGTGCCACGGTGTGATGGTGAATCTGCAACACATGGAGCAATTTGAGCCCCCTGCGAATTAGCTGTGTGGGATGGATGTGGGGAGGGGAATTAGCAAGCACAGCAGTGGTATGGGTCTTCCCTGCTCTTATTCTAGCATGCTGCTGTCTGTCCCTGGCACTGGCTCTTCTCCAAGTTAATTCAGTTGTCATGGAAGTTTAACTCGGCTGCAGAAGGGAAAAGACAAGTCACTATGCCCCTGAAAAATGTAAAGGGTGTGTTTGGGGTCAATGTTTTTTTTGTGCTCTGTCTTTGTCCTCAGTTTCCCCAGTCCCTGGTGAGGTGCCCAGCACTTTGAGTGAACCCAGATGAACTCAGCCGAGCGAAACCCTGCTGTGTTAGTACTTCTCTATCTTTTGTCTGCACAAAAAGCCCTGAGAACAAGAAGCTATGATCCCATCAGCTCCCCAGTTTTCTCTCCAAGCACAAATCCAGCCCAGGGACTGAGCCTCAATGAATAAACGCTGCTGGAGCCCAACTCTGTCCCGCTCCCAGCGCTCTGCATCCTGGCTGTGGGGGACAGGTGGCTCAGCTTATACAGAGAAATCCTGAGAGTTTGGAACAGTTTTAACTCTTGCCATTAGACCATAGAAGTACCTACGGTGGCAGCTTGTTGTGGTGGCACAGAGGGTCCCCTGAGCTCCCTTGTATCAGACTTTTCTTTTTCACTTAGATGTTTTTGGTGATCCTTGCCCCCGCACACCATGGGAGACTGCCAGCCAGATTTCTGGCTTTAAACGGAGCTCATTCTCTCTCAATTTTGCAGCTTCTTGCCTTAGAGGACAACTGCAATTTAGTTTTATTTTGCAAAATTTGACATGACTTGAGACTGTGATTTACTGGCCTTGAAGGATATGGTGTATGTAACCGTGGAGGGCATAAGTGGCTTTTCATGGTAGGGGAGTCATAAATTGAGATGAAAAAAAATGAGGGAAACATTACTGTCCAACTTTACAAGGTAGCACTAAGAACAGGACACAGTGAAGCCATCTGTAACTGTCAAGGGTCTTTATTGTCCCTGATTGTGTGTAATAAAGCTCCTGAACGAGACCTGTGGTCTCAAATATGAAGGCAACCAATGTTCAAGTGCCTGAAAAGACACAAGATGGCAATCTTTTCAAAAGGACACCCTGGAATATCTCGGGGCTAAAGATTTCCAAGCTATCAGCTTTCCTCGCTCTGGCACTTGCTGGAGACCCTGGGAAAGAGTCTGGGTCCAGGTCCCTCCCTCTGTGGCCACCAGTAAAGGAGCTTGAAGGTATGTGGGGTGAGGTGGAGATCTCTGAGGGCATCAGCACAAGCAGGGCTGGTAGCCCTGGCTGTGTGGTCCGACCCAGACATGAGCTCAGCATCCCTCCCTTGCTCATTCATGGCACCTATGCCATGAGATGCAGCAGTTGTAGCTGGTGATGTTTCTTCTGGGGCTTGTTTTGGCATCTGCGTCCCCCTCTTTGCCTTCTGTCCCCTCCATATTCTCCAACAGACACAGATCCAGAGGGACATTTCATATAGCAAAGACATTTGAAACAGAAGAATAACCTCTTCGGTTTTTTTGCTTAATGCCACAAGAATAGCTTCAGAAGTCTCACTTAAAAATTAATTTTCCCTGGTTGAGCAGGGGGTGGTGTGGGGCGGGTGGAGGAATTACGTCTGCTTGGTTTTCATTGTTTGCCCAGTGAATATTTCCAGGCCTCTTGGTTTTATATGTTAATTTTCAGCTTAAAGGTTGCAACGCATTGCAATGTGGCAAGGCGACAGGGGCGGTGTGACAGTTTCCAGGCTGCTTGTGCTCATTTTATCTGCAAATGGTTGAATTTGCAATGTGTAATGATCTCTGTAAGGCAGTTAGCAGCGAGATAAACATCAATTTTATGGCTGGGAAAACATAAAGGGTGTTGCACAGAAAAACGGGAGGACCTGAATACTGAAAGCTCTCTGACCTCCTCAACGTGGTTGGGTTTAGCTGCTGTGTCATCGTTGGCCTTTGTGCATCCCAATTCCTTCCCATGGTGGGTCAAGCCGGGTGAGATGCTGTGGCAGAGCATCACAATCCCACAGTGGGATGCAGGAGCAGCATAGCCTTTCCTTTAGGGGCGGGGGATGCAAATAGCAAGGACTTAGTATTCACAGCCAAGAGTTAAGAGGTTTTGCTGAAGTCGGAATGAAGTAAGGCAAAGACTTCCAAGTTTTTGGGGCTTGCTTTGTAATAGGAGCTCATGCAGGAGGCTGGAGTTACCTTTCTGTTGCAGTCAGATCAGGGACTTGTACAGCACTTTGCACAGATTTGCTTTGGTTTCCACAAATAATAGCTTTTTGCAGCTCTGCTTATTCATTGGATACGATGCGGGGTGTAAAATGCTTTTTCTTAATTTGCTGTGTGCTGAATGCCTTTGGAATGCAATTAATATTCTTGCCTAGGTCTCAAAAAATTAATAGGCATGTCTGGATGTTGCTAAATGTGACTGTGTATGTGCGGGGGGTGGTGGTGGGAGGGATGGCTCAGTGCCTCGAAGCTGGAAACAACCTAATGTGGGGAAGAAAGGTGCAAAACCATTGGTGAAAACTTAACCACACAAACTGGCTATGGGGAAATGTGCAGTGGTGCCATGCTGGCCTGATCAAATCCACATGATGGTGCTAATGCGGCGGCTGCAGGTGGGAGCAGACATCTCAGCTGCTTTTGGGAGCCACCACCTTCCTCCCGCTGGGATGTCCCTGGCCCGGGAAGGACCCAAATGCCACCCCCAGCTGGAGCAGGGAGTCTTACTACTCCTTCCCTGTAAGCCTGGCAGGAGTGATCAAGCTAATTAGCTAATTAGCTGCCACTGAGTCTGATTGAGGATGAGGGCTCTCCCCATGCTGGTGCAGGTGCTCAGCCTGCCTGGGAACCTGAGCTCCTGGGTTTCCTGGGTGGTTTTAATTTTCTTGGGCTGTGTGTGACATGTAATACACTGTCAGATGTCTTGAATGCTGGCAGTGTGTTCAGAGCTGGTGTTTTCACTCTAAAGAATATTTAAGATGAGTTTTCACATTTTATGTAGCTCATTTACTACTTGCATTTCTGCCATGCAGATGTGATGAGACACGAGCTGGTTTCAATTTTTTCTCTTGACTGTAGCCAGCCCTTTCAAACTCTCCTGCGCTGTGACATGATGCTTAAGACATCTCCACAAAAAAAGTGTGTGTGTATATATATATATATCTTGCATTTCTAGGGAGCTAAAGCTCAGAGATGAACAAAGCTTCCTATTGATGCCATTTAAAAATAATAATAATCTCATCTCAGAACCAATTAGAAATAGCATAAATCACCTAAAAATAGCTTCAGGTACTGAAGCCACCTGTATTTCTCCTCTTAGGTTACAAAGATTTCTGATGAGGCTTTGCTAATTATTCTCATCAGTTGCGTTTGGTGTGGGGGGGACTGGCCTGAGTGTCCAGGGCTGGCTGCGAGCAGAGCCCCAATGCACTGTGCAAACACCCGGAGGGCATGAAGAAAAATGTTTTCCACCTAATCTTGTTACTGTGACAACAGCAGTGAAACCTTTTAAAGCAGAAAAATATTATTTTTTAAAGTGATAGTGGTGTCCCTTTAGCTCTGTGTGACAAATGCTATCTGTAGCGTGTGCTGCCTGCTTCGCAATAGTCCTGTAAGCTCGATGGCAGTCCTATGGCACAGAGCTTTCCAAGAAAGCTATGAATCCTTTTAAAACAGAAATTTCTTGGCTAGAAGCAATGTAGTTAAAGGGTTACCCTTTTCTTTCCCTCTTTCTAGCCCATCTGGTCCTTTTATCTCTGTTTTTTCTTCCTTCGCTTTTCATTTCCCAGCTCTTTCCCCTGGCTCTCTCCTCTTCCAATGCACTTTTCTGCTTTTTCCTTTAAATTGGTGTTCCCCAGCTGTCCATTTTAAGCCACTTTTGCTCAAAGCTTGATGTCGCTGGTAGTGTTTCCTGCATCTCCTTCGCTAACATGGACCTGCATCACGTTTCCACTCGTCTCAAACACAAGCATCACAAGCTGCAGCTGCTTTTATGCAAGTCAAGTTCCCGAGTCTTCCTCGCAACCCAAATCCCCCAGGTTTGGCTGCCAACAGCAGCCCAAGAAGCTGGGGCTGCTCTCAGCCTCTTCATGTGGTGGTGGTCGAACCCTTGCAGGTTCCCAGTATAAATTTGTGTCACTGCTAGAAAACAGGTTGGAAACATCCAGCAGTCACCTCTTGGCTAGAAACCTGATTATTGGCCAGCAGCCAAGTGGAAGTATGATATATATATTTACATATTAAAAAAGTGGGATCCTCACGGTCTCTAGGGATCCTTTCTATCTTTCCCAGCAGACCTGACCTGTCCATAACCGACCTTTTACTTTGCTCAAAGCCTCCCAAAGTTTTGAAGGGCAGCTGTGAAAGGGATAGGAGATGCTTAATTTCATTCTGCTGAAGCAGCTTGGCAGCACAAAGACAGTGCTTCCCTGGTTTGCATTTCTTCCAGTTGGCGCTCGGTACGGATGAGTGCTAAGGATATTTTTTTATTTGAAAACTTGAATTCTGCAGAGACTGAGCTCTTATTTCTTAGGATCACCAGGGAAAATTTCTTACTGTCCCAGTAGGGTGGAAATTTCAAAGCTATATTATATGTAGTCTTCCAACATCATTAAAATAGGGTTTTGCCTAACAGTGCCACCACGATGCAATGAATAAGATCCTGCCTGCAAATTCCAAATCAATTGGTGTTGCGGTATCACAGTGGAGGTTATTTGGAGGAAATTTCTCAGGGAAAGCCAGGACTGTGAGGGTGTGAAAAAAGAAGGGAAAAAAGCTGTTTTTCTGCTGATCATCCCATGTTTCTCTGTGCTGCCCTCAGGATGAAATCTGGCTGCTCGCACTCAACAAATGGAGGCTTTGGGGGTTAGGAAGCTGTGTGTGCTTTCACTGGCAAAGGCAGAGAAGATGGCGTGTTGCTACGCTGCTGAGTTGAAGACACTGGCTCTTACATCTAGCTTTTACTGTGGTTTTCTATCATGCCATTTGCCTTAATTTACTCCTTTTTTGTTTTTTAAGGTGCCCGGGGGAGTTTGGGAGAGGGTCTCCAGGCAGAAATCCCCATTTGCTTATAGAGTGAGCCTGTTACTGCACTTTAAGGACTTAGATGAGGCAACGATGGGGTGGACCCCAGCTTCATCCTGCCCTAATTCTGCCCTGGGCAGTGGCCGGTGGGACGGGTGATATTTGCTTGAGCTGTGGCTGGGTCTGGATTAAACCAACAGCTCAGCCAGCAGGTTTTATTTATTATTATTTAAGAAGTGTGAGGACGTAGTATAGAGGAGGATACTTATCTCATGGCATTAAAAAAAATAACCCACAGGAGAAATACCTGGCTTTTCTTGAGCTCAGAGGGCTGCGTGCTCCATCTCTTGGGTGAGAGGAGGCACGAGTGATGGGGAAGGTGACCCTCAGGGATGCAAACAGCAGCGCAAATCCCCCCAGGAGCTGAGCGAGTGGCTGAGCAGGTCGGTCCAGGGTGGAGGAGCGGAGGCTGCCCTTTGCCCCCCACGGCAGCCCATGTGGCAGTGGACTTTGGCAGCGGCGCCCGGGGAGTGGAAGAAGGGCCCCGGCGGCCTCCGAGCAGGTGTGTGCAGCTGCTGCGGGGGGGAGGGTGGTGGTGGGAAGCCCTGGCTGAAAATTAGGGTGGCTCTCAGTGGGACCAAAACGATGGGTGTCTGGATGCTTGTGCCCGGGGGCTATTTAGGGCAAGGATTTAACCCTGATTTCACCTAGAAGGGGCACAAACTGAGCCGCCTCTGTTCAGACCTGAGTGTCGTGTCTGTCCGTTCCCCCTCCTCCCCCCTCAAAAATGACCCCAAAATACCTTAAACTTTGAGTGTGAGAGGAGTGACAAGTGGTTGAGACAGAATCTGGCCATTTGCCCATGTTGGGCAGGTTTGTGAGCCTTTTTGGGGGCAGTTTGGGTACCGATGCTGCAAGAGGAGATGTGGGGGGCTTGAGGGTGGCATCCCCCCTGGTAGCTGGGGCTTCACCCACGTGTTGCCCTGGGCTCTCCTTAGGGTTTCCTCTTCTGCATGGGACCATTGTAAGTAAACCTGGTGTCTGCTTGAACTGCTATATTCTTGCTGGAGCTGAAAGGCAGGAGGAAATCCCTGTTTCTACCCTAACTGATATAGCTCACATGAGCAAAGCTCCATTTCTCCCTGTCTCTGTCCCTACTCATTTCTTTGAGAATAACTCTCCTTGTCCTCCTTGTAGCTTTGCCAATATTCTTTCCCCTACCATGTATAAAATGAGGTTTCACCGCCTTGTCACAGAGGTAAAGCTGATTTGTCACCTGCTTGGGGAGGCTGTGAGCAGTGGTGCTTTGCAACGCTGGCTGGGGGTGCAGGAGGATGCTACCTCTTGGTCTGGGAAGAGCTGAATGCCTGTTGCTTTCAAAAATGGACCATTTCATCCTGGTGTTGTAAGGGGAGCTTCAAGCTTAGGCAAATGGGGAGGTAGCTTTTCCTTGCCTCTGGGCATTTTGGAAAGGATGGTGGGTTTCCAGGAGGCTCCCAAAAGCAGAGAGCAGGTGGCAACAGGCTTCACAGGGGACTTTGAGGGGGGTGAAAAGCCGCTGATCAAACACTGTGGTTTATCTCATTGCTTGCAGGCCATTAAAGCTGTTTGGGACTTAACCTTCCCTCCCACCCCAAAACTGGAGAGGCTGTCACTGGCAAGCTTGTGATGGACCCCTGGGCCCGTGCCTGGCTGCCCCAGCCCCAGGAGAGGCAGGCAGCCCAGGAGGCATGGGGAGAGGTGCACTGTGGCCCCCCACCGCAGCCCAGGCGGCAGATCCTCCGCGCAGGGCCCCCGCCTCGGCCCGGCTCCTGGGACGGGGGCCATCACCCCCGGAGGGACACCTGCAGACCAGCTTCCCGGGCTGAGTACTACGAAAGCAGCTACCCCAACAGGCCATACTCCAGGTGAGAGCTGCCTCACTTTGCGATACTCGCGCTGAGCCCCCTCCTTGTAAACCCATTTAAAATAAGATTTGACCACTTCACTGCTCTCGTGGGCTTGCAACGTGGGAGCTGCCTTCATCATGGCACGGACAAAGTGGAGAGCAGCCACCAGCTGCAGGCTCAGAGAGGCAGCGTGTGATTAGGCGATTAAAGCAGCTGGCGACTTCTACATTTAAGGCTGTGTAGCAGTTGCGGCTCCAAATTCTTCTTACAGCTGTGATTTCTGCAGTTGCCATTTTACAGGCTTCGTCTAGGTTCTGAGGTGCATTTTTCTTGAAGGTTTGATTAAATGCAGTTCTTTTTCACCAAGTGCAAGGTGAACAATAAAAATACAGATGGCAATATAGGAGCAAAAGGGAGCTTGCAAGCTCAGCTGCTGAAACAGCGGAGGGTGGAAGGATAAAATGTGGGCTAGAGGATGCTCTCAGTGATGAGAAAGAGCTTTGAGCGCTCCAGCAAATTTGGGTTGATTTGCCTGAGTTATTGCCCCCTGAGTTATGGTGTGGATACGCAGGGTTTTGTGCTGAGGTTGTGCGATGCTCGCACCAGGAAGGGGGGTGTTGCATGGGGCTGACCAAATCACTGTGTAAATTGTGAAGGGTTAAGGTATATGACTGCTGGGTGGGTGGTTTAGGCTGGGTTCTGGCGCACGGGAAGACCTGCTGAGCTGTGTGGTGGACACGACAGCTCTAGAGCTTGGCGGAGAAGGTGCTTTTGGGGGACCTCTCCTAAAACGTGGGTGAAAGTTGATCCTCATGACAAGTCCACACCATCAAGCTGAAACTGCAGTGCACAGCTTTCTCATAAATGGGGATGGGAAAGTATCCAAACCTCCTGCTGCTCCTTCCAGGCGTGGTGCTGGACCAGTTTCTGGCCCTACCACCGAGCAGGGGACCTGGCTTTATTTCCATCACTCTGACTCCAGAGCTCCCAGCCAGGGCACGAGTCTAACCCTAGATGTGGTCCAGAACCTGCAGTGGTGCCCTTTCTTTCTCAGATTAAGTATGTTGTGTTGCGTTTCAGGCAAGGATATGAAGACCCCCACTGGCAGTATCCAGCAGCCAGCTATGGGGATGACTACATCTACCAAAGCCACCAGTGGCAGCCGGTGGCCTGGCAGGAGGACAGAGGTACGGGCTTATCCTTTGGGGATGGAGGCAATTTGCTTGCAGGAGAAGAGGCGATGCTTTCTCCAGGTTGGGTTCTTCTCCCAGGGCTTGCACATCTCCAGGGCTCTCTCCTGCCAACACTCCTGGGCTGTTGGTGCTGTTCTCCCCGTGCAGCACTGCCCTCAGTTTGCATTTGGGAAATGTGAGCAGGAACTGGGTGCACCCAAGGGAATGTTTGATCTTGATCTCCATGGCTAAAAACCTGTGTCATTCCCAGTTCCAGGCTGAACTCGATGCTGATGGTGCTGTGCGATCACGGTGGCCAGGGCCTCATTTTTGCTGTTTCTGGAGTTCCTGGGCTGAAGAAAAGGGGAGGGAGGAAAGAGGAAAGGGCATCAGTGCTGTGTTGGCAAATGTGTACAGGGCTTTACCATACCTCCAGTGTGTTGGGCTAATTTGGAAGCAAATGGGGTGTGCATGGCAAATTGCCTGACTCATTGCTTTTCCTTTGCAACTTCATTATGGCTTGTTGCTCTGGAGGGGCAATGCTAAATCTTGATATTCTCTCTTTAGACCTGAGACAGGGAGAGCCTTACAGCAAGAGTACCAATTACCGGGACCAGCACTACTACAGGGGTTACCACCCCAACCTGGCCACAACCCCCCTGGGGCAGGACAGGTAAGGGTGGGGAGTCTGGGCATCACCTGGCGCAACCATCTACTGCAAAATTAGCGGGTTTGTGGCTGGTCCCAAAATCTCTGACCTTCAGGGTGCCTCCTTTTGCTCCCGTCTGCAGGACGCAGACCTACAACTCCTACAATGAGAGCTACGCCGCGTCTGCCAGGAGGGAGTGGGCAGCGGGAGAAACCCTCGGCAGTGATTCAGGGGAGGCCAGTGGCCAGCCCCAAGAGGTAACCTCAGGATGGGCAGGGTTGGAGGACAAAAGGATTGGGGATCTCCCAGAGATTTTGGGAGCAATCCATGTGTCCCTGCTCCAGCTGGGAAGGAGGCTGAGGAGAAAAGGGCTGCTTTGCTATGTTGCACTCAGTCTTTGGGGATTATCGTAGTGGGTTTTATGAACTCTCCATCTGCAGGGCTGTTGCTCCCCGAGGCATGGGGCTGTACACCACTCCCACACAGGGCCAAGAGCAGGACAGAAATCCAGGCTTGGTGGGATGCTATTCTGCATCCTCCCTGGGTAGCTAAAAGCTGTGTGTCATTGTCAGCTCTGTCCATCAAATCCTGCTCCATCACACTTGTGTCCTGATCACTGTTTTGCCAAGAGCAAATTAAAAGATCAAATCAAAGCTGCTGTGGTGGCTTTGCTCCTGGGCAATGCTTTTTTGAGTTCTCAAGCCCTGTCTGCTGGCTGTGTTGAGGAGTCTGTGTTAGGGCTAGGAAAGCTGTTGGGCTAGACCAGTAGCTGACATAAATTATTTTAAAAGCCATTTGGTATGACCAGGGTATGTGCCATGATGAACCTAAGATGCTGAAGGGTGTGAGCTGCTCAGGTGGGAATTGGCTGTGCTGTGCTTCTCCTGGGCACTTTCACGGAGCAGCAGAGCCTGTCCCGCTGCCCTGGGAGCAGAAAAGCAGATGTGCCCCTAGTTTGTCAGCCAGGTTTGTGTTTTCTCCCTTCCTTGCAGACCTCAGGCCAGCCCAGCCTGCTCCTGCAGTATCGTGAGTTGGGGCTCAGCTCCAGTAGCTCTGAGCTCAGCCAGTACATCCATGACAGTGCCGACCACTACGACCCTACACTTTCAGGGACCTGGAACCCAGCACAAGCAGGTGAGGTGTGATGGGGCCCTGGCCCCCTCTGCCAAGGAGGGAGCAAGGAAATAAATGGCGGGCATTAGGAGATTTGCTGTCTCACAGCTTGGTCCTTTCCTGGGGGAGGTGGTGCAGGCACAAGGCATGACGGGGGGCGCTGCAGGGTGGGTGCATGGTCTGGTGGCTCTGCCCTGGTAGGTGCAGGAGCTGCCACGCATGCCTTCTGCTTTAGGGGATAGCTCTTGCATGGGGGGGGCGGTCAGTGGAGGATTCCTTAAGTTGGGGGGCCAGGTTGAGACCTGGTCATGTCCTCCATAGTGGAGGTGGTGTGGGGTCAGGGTGAGGGGACTCACGGTGGCCTGTGTGTCATTGCAGGGGAGCCCTTGGTGTCCACCCCGGCCCCGGTGGTACCCCTCAAGTTCTTGCTGCCGCACATGGCGGTGTGCTTTGGAGCCAGAGGCCAGCTGGTCCTGGTGTGTCCCCACCACCCTGCTGAGGGGCAGCTAGCTCATGTTGAACTACACAGCCTGGAGGTATGCCACAGCCCAGCACCCCAGACCACCCTTGGTCCCCTTGCTGGAGTTGCTCCTTTTGTCCTGAGGGATGCAAACACCATTCATCACCCAAACAGCCTCCTTAGCAGCCTTCCTGTCCCCTGCTGCCATCTTATCTCCAGCCCGTATGGACTCTTGAGTCTGCATTGTGCCAGCCTGTGCCTGGGAATTGCTTTCAGCCTTCGGGCCCTGCATCCTGCTTCTTCAGCTCCATAACCTTTGTCATCTGTGACCTGTTCACAGTGATCCCTTCTGACAGGGACAGATGTGGTCCATACCTCCCCAAAGGATAATTCTGCTCACCTTTCTGAGGTGCTCCAATACAGAGGCCGAATCCATCCCCTGAGTCTACCACAGTGTTTCAGTCTCCTATTTTGTCTCCCAAAGGAGGCAGATGCCATCTCAACAGGCATTTCTTTCCTGGACCTTAGCATTGGGGTCCATGTGATGGTTTAGGGTCTATACTCTGGGGTTACCTTAAGACAGCACAGAGAATGGGTTCACCAGCACCGCTGAACCCTTGGCCAAGGCACTGACTTGCAGCTAGCCCAGCTGGGGCTGGCCTGATTGCTGGAGTCCAGCTGATGAATTTGCTCTTTTTTAGGTAATCCTTCATGACACGAAAGAACTGGAGGAGCTACAGGCCTTCCCAGGGCCCCTGGCCAGGTATGCTGCAATGGTAGGTCCAGGAGCTCTGTCCTCCTGGCTGTGCTGGCATGGCTGGCCTGGGAGCACCTCTCCTTTGGGAGGAGACATGAGCTCAAGGCAGACTTTAGGGTCCCCATGGTTTTGAGACACCTGCAAAGGCCAAGTCTAGGTTCAGACTGGGAGACCAGCCCCTCTCCTGTGGTGTAGGTTGGATGGATTATGGGAAATGTTTTTTTTGAATATTCATAGGGTGTGGGTTTAGTGTGGTTTGTATGTCTGACCTTATTTTATACTCATGTCCCAGAAAGCTGATTTTTGGGAGATCTCTTTGGATGTCTAAAGCTCTGGGTCAACCTGTGGTTTAGCTTTTCCTAAGGTTTTTGTCCCCTGAGACTGTTGAGCACAGCAGGGTCAGACTCAGTATGCATCTTCATCCAGTGTGAGCCTGAGGATGAATCACGGCGTATTGCGTCAGGTTGTCTCTGTATCGTACTTGGTTAGACCAGCGTGTCTTCTGGTCACTCATAACCAAAGCGGGGAGAGAAAAGGAGTGTGCAGAAGGAGGAAAACCATTTACTGAGCAAAAGAGCTGCGTATGCCCAGAAGCTGGGTAGAAGACCTGGAGATTACCACTTGTGCTGAAGGGGACATTGGGAATCTCCATGTGATATGTTGGTGTGGTTGAGTCAGGATCAGGATCTCCATCCCAGCCCCTCTCCCTGGGCTGATCTTGTGTCTCAGCCACCCTTTCTTTCCAGCTGTCTGATTATTTTATTGTAAGACAGCAGTTCTGCCTGGATTGCACATAGCTTAAAGGTTTCTGCTTCTGTTTCAGACCCGAAGGGTTTATGTGGTCACAAGCGTGTCTTTCTTCCTGCACTATGCCAGTTAAATAAAGATACTGCTTGTATGTGTGCCTGCCCCTGCAGCCTCAGACATCCACGGCTGTAACAGCAGCACAGCAAGGCAAAACTGAGGTTCTTTGCAGATGGATGGATGAAAATATTATCAGGAGGGCAGAGAGAGAGGGTTTGAGATGCACTCTGCATCCCTGAAACACAGAAATGTGCAGAGAGTCATAATAATGATAAAATTCACGCATTTTTGAGCTTGGTGTGGCCAATGTGGTATGTGGTCATTGGCGCTGGGGATCTCTCCTCCATCTCTCTCTTTGAATCTTTGGCATCCCCATCAGTGAACCTGGGGATGCTTTGAGTCTGAATGATGTCCTAGATTGCTTTGCCTTGGGTTTCTTTTGATGCCTTTCTTTGCTGCTGTAGGGAAGATCTGCACAAGGTGGATGTGGTGACATTTTGCCAGCAGAAGATAGCCACAAGCTGTGATCTCTCAACACAGAGTGGCAGGGATTCATCTCTTCTCTGGAAACTCCTGGTCCTCCTCTGCCGGCAGAATGGGGTAGGTGTCCCATGGAAGGGGCTGACCCTTTTGATCTTGGAAGTGAGGCAAGTTATATGCCCCTTAGGTGCCTCTTGATCCAGTTGCTGTTTTCAGGGGGGGTGTACCTTAAAAGCATGCCATTCCCATAGTACTGTCAATCAGTTTGATACTGTCTGGATATTTGGAGCAAACCCTTCTCCATGATTGCTTGTCATCCTTGTGAACTATCAACAACCCAATGCTATAGCAGCTGTGAAAGGGACTGGTGCCACCTTCATCGAGGAGCCAGCACTTGTGCTTAAAAGGGAATTATTCCCTTAACCCAATGAAATCCACCCAATCTAATCTGTGGCTGCTTGTTGGAAGCAGATGAATAAGATCTTCAGAGCCAGTGCTGTGAAGGTCTTGCTAGCTGTGCTGAATCCTTTGCCCTCCAAAACTGTGTGCTGGTGGCCAAGGCTGGTCTTGCTGGGGAGATGTGCTAGGATAAGGATACAAGTGTAAGGGTGTTGGACTGGAAGTGCTGTCAGCCTTTGCTCATGGCGCAGCCTCCATAGGCCTTGCTCCTCCCCTTCCCTTTCGCAGTCCATGGTGGGCTCAGACACAGCTGAACTGCTGATGCAAGACTGCAGGTGCCGGCAGAAGTACAAGAGGCAAAGCCCTGTGGCAAACCTGATCGGCCTGATGGATGATGAGTGGATGTCATGTCAGCCAGGGTCGCTGGACCTCATCACGGGGGAGGTCCCTCCCGTCGTGGAGACGCAGGCACAGATAGTGGAGAAGTTCACCAAGCTCCTCTACTATGGCAGGAAGAAAGTAAGTGGTGAGTGGGACCCAGGACATGGGGCTGACACTTTTTGTCATCCCCTTTGGTCTCTTCAGGCAGGTTTTAAAGGGAAGAGTGGTCAAGAGGTGCCTTGTGATTGTGGGATCAACCCTTCAAGTTGTGTTTGTACAACAGGTCTTATGGCAGCGATTTCCCACCTTTGGGATGGAGCCCCAAGTGAAGACAAGATGCAGAGGCTTTTACCAGCACCGCAGGTTTAGTTGCAGCTATGTGATCTCAAGGGATACCAAAGGCACAGGGCAAGCGAAGATGCAGAGAGGCTTGGGTACCCAGGCTGGGATCCCACAGTGGTGGCATTGGGAGCTAACAGGCAGCACAGACCTGGAAATCCAAGAAAGACTATATTGCTATGAAGGTCCCAGTTCTTGTCATTGTGCAAGGTAGAAAGATAAAGGGGCCTTTGTGAACATGGAATAGTTTTTTGGAGGATATTAGTTAAAGCCACAGCAGTTATCGGGGATCTTCTCTGAGCTGGGTGAGCAAAGGGTCCCCTGGCAGTGGAGGAGGGCAGGGAAGCAGAGTTAGTGCAAACCCTTTTTCTTCTCCACCTTGGCTGCAGGATGCTCTGGTCTGGGCCATGAGAAACCAGCTGTGGGGCCATGCCCTCTTCCTCTCCAGCAAGATGGACCCTCGGACCTACAGCTGGGTGCTCACTGGGTAAGTTGGAGAAGCTAAAGCAAGGTACGATGCTCTGTGACTGGCTTTGCCAAGCCTGTTACCCCTTCTGATGCCCTCAGCCCTAGTGCACTGAAGAAAGAGCATTGATTTTTCAGCTGGACCCTTTCAGGGTGGGCATCCACCTGGATGGGCCTGAGTCCTTTGGGCTTCCTGATGGACAGGAGAAACCAAGTAGGGGCTGGAAAGCAGAAGGAAAGCCATTCCCTGGAGATGTGGGGTGGATTTGGCTTTGCCCTTGCTGCCCTAGCAAAGGCAGCCATCGGGGTAGGGGGAGCTGAGCCATCTTCACTGTGATCCAGCCTGGTCTGAGCTGTTCATCCCACTCGTATGAACGTTTTCTGGTGGAATTAACATACTTAGTCTGGATTGGGTTGATCCCTTCAGGGAGAGTTAAGTGGAAATTTTTTCTTGTGCAACCCAAATCCTTTTAAGGAGGTTTTATCCAGCTTTGTCCTGGAGAGTTGCCTGCTCTGGAGATAATGCAGATGATCAGCCTGGTAGGCTGATGATCTTTTCTGCCTTCTCTGGGAAGCCCCTCAGCACACTGCTTTCCTGGGGCATTTGGGACATGCCCTTGGAGGTGAATGAGGGTTTGGGGTCCCAGCACAGCAGCCCTATCTCTGCTCTCTCCTTACAGGTTTACCAGCACACTGGCCACCAATGACCCCCTGCAGACCCTCTTCCAGCTCATGTCGGGAAAGATCCCTCAGGCAGCACTGGTCTGTGAGCAAGAGGCTGGCCCCAGCACGTGTAGCCCTGTGCTGTCACCTGCCTGTGACACCCACCTTGTGGTGACCATCTCTGCTCACCTTTGCTCTCCTCTTGTCTCCCTCCAGTGCTGTGGGGATGCCACGTGGGGAGACTGGAGGCCCCACCTGGCCGTGATGTTGTCTAACAAGGTTGGAGACATGGAGCTGAACCACCGAGCCATCATCACCATGGGAGACACTTTGGGTGAGCTGAGGCCATTGTGAGCAGTGATGTTCCCGCTGTCTTGTAGTAGAGGGTGGACACCTGCAATGTCACTGTGCATGTCCACGCTGGCATGGATGTACGTTGGTGCCAAGATGGGGTGTGCATGCCTGTACCCATGGAGCTGCAGTGCCTGTGCAGTGGCAGGGATGAGGCGTTGATGGATCCTGCTGCCCATTGTGCTAGCAAATGAGTCGGGCTCAGGCACATCCATTAGCTGCTCTTTGGAGACACTTGGAGTGGCTGAACCCAGGGAGGGCATATGTAACTGCAGGGACTGAGACTTGCTCCTGGTGGCAGGGACTCTCGGGGATTTCATGCCAATAATGGCACCCTGCAGAGTTGAAGCTGGACCCTGCTCAGGCTCTCCTGGACCTACCACTGAACTGAAACCCCCTCCGAAGTACAGAAAGCAGCAATCGGGGGAAAAACAGACAAAAAAAAAAAAACAGGGAGAAGGGAGGGATCAGGGTCTGCATGGACAGGGAAGAGAAGTGGGGCAGTTGGGTTTGGGTTTTCATGTGAGCTTGGGGGCCTCCAAACCAACGCCTGACCACATGGTGACCTCTCTCTCAGGACTAAGTGTCTATCTTTTTTCCTCCCATCCAGCTGGCAGGGGAGCAGTCGAAGCAGCTCATTTCTGCTACCTGATGGCAGATATTCCTTTTGGTTACTTTGGGGCAAAGGCAGACCGCATGGCTCTGCTGGGCAGCAGCCACCGGTGAGTGAGCCCAGGAGGACCCCAGGAGCTCTTGCCAGAGTGACATGTCCCACCTTCTCCCCATCCCTGGGATGGGGGAGATGCTTTTATGCAAAAGCAATCCCTGTTTGTGGGTTTACTGCTCTTAATGTGAGCTTTGCTCTGGGCCTCTCCAGCTGCAGGCTGGCACAGTGGTGGAGCCGTGAATCTGTGTGTGGGGCTATCTGGGGAGAGAGCTCTGCTCCTGCTTGCTGAACCTACCCCTCTCCTCTGCAGCCAGGCATTTGCTCAGTTTGCCAGGATGGAGGCCATCCAGCGGACAGAAATCTTTGAGTACTGCCAGCGGCTACGACAGCCTGAATCCTTCCTGCTCCCCTTCCAGGTAGCAGAGATGCACAAGCACATCTGGTACAGCAGCTCAGACCTGCCCCAAAACATGCATCCATCCCCCTGAAGCCAGGGATTCAGGCTGCTCTCCAAGGCTTGTCCCCTTGATGGGCTTTGGGGAGTGATGGGGAGGCTGCCCCGGCCAAGGGGCTCCTCCAGGGCAGGGCTTTGGGCAGGTTTTGGGGCACAGTGTGTTTGATCGGTGCTTGCTCAGGTCTGGCTCCCCTCCTGCTCCCTGGGTAATGGGTAGGCTTTTCATATTGCAAATAAGCACCCAGCTGCTGCTGCCTCGGGTGCTGCACAAATTGGATGGAAAAATGAAGATGGTGTGCTGGCCTTGCAACAGCACCATGGTTTGGGGAGCATGGCCGGGCTGCCCCATGGGTATGGGTGGGGTGTCCCCAGGTTGCAGGTGACCTCTGGGTGATGAGACCCATGACCCAGGGTGCTCTGAGTCACACTGGGATGATGTGCCAGCACCAGGGCAGAGGGGACTTGTGGGCACAAGCGTCTCACCTGTGTCTGCTCTGTTTCCCTCTCCTGAGGTGTACAAGCTCCTCTATGCCTCTTGCCTGGCTGACTATGGGCTCCCAGCCCAGGCCCTGCAATACTGCGAGCAGATTGCCACCGTGCTCCTGGGCCAGGATCCAGCCAGCCACCCTGTCCTGGCCCAGCAAGTGATGAAGGTGAGTCTTGTACCCCCCTGCATCCTTGGCAGGGTGGTACCCATTCAGGACCCAGTGCGTTGGGAAGCATCCTCGGAGTTTCCCCATGGCCGGGGGTGCTTGGCAGCTCTGAGCAGCACCCCCAGGGTTTGCTGCCTGGCATGTGCTGAGCATGGCAAAGCCAACACCTCTGCAGGGTCTCTAATACCCATGGATTTAGGGCAGAAAACAGAGGAATTGTGTTGACTGCCAAGTAGGAGCAGGGTTATTTGGAAGCAAAGGATGTTTTCTATTCTGGAGGGGCTTTTTGAACTCCTAAATGGAACAGACTTAAGAAGCCGACATGAGTGTTTGACATTGCCCCTCCAGCACATCATCCCATGGTTGCATTTACCTGCCAGGGGCTCTTTTGAGGTGACAGTGAACAGGAGTGTGTCCCAGCTTGTAGCCCTGAGCCCAGCTCCTCCGCTTCATAAGCGGGATGCTGGGGCAGGGAAGGGAGAAGCAAAGTGTCCCAGGTCCCCCGAGCAGGTTGGGCTTTCAGGAGAGTGGGTCTGCCCATTCCACGCGCATCACTGGGGCAGTGCTGAGGCTGCTCGAAGCATTCCTCTATCAGGAGGGGGGCAAAAGCTGCAGTGCTGTGAAATGAGGGGCAGCGGGGATGCCTGTCTGAAGCAGGTGCTGTAGAAATTGCCCAAAACTCTGCTGGCACAGCTCCCCACCCCATCGTCAAAACCTATTTACTGTCTAACAGCCTCTCAGATCTACCGTTCTGCTGGGGATAATGCTTCTCCTGGGAGAAAACACTTTCATCTGAAAAACTAGTGCATTCATAGACACTCTTGTCTTTGATGTTTTAGACTGTGTTACAAATTATGATACACATTAGTGTTTGATTAAGACTTCCCCTCTTTTGAAGCTGGGGACGATACACAATCAGGTGCTGGTTCATTAATATTGGATCAAAGTGCACGTTAGCTTTTGGATTAAACATTCCCCCCGTTTAGGAGTAATCATGCTTATAATTTCCTCTTTCCTGCAATTGATTTAGGATGAACATGTGTATTTGTATAGAGACGGGTTGGTGGGGTCTGGTAGTGCGAGCTCCTGCCTGGGTTACTCTGCGTGTTGTGGCTGGACCCTGTCCTGAGCTGCGTTCCAGCTGCATGGGTTGTGTCTCACTGTAACCTCCTGGAGGTGGGAAGTGTATTTTGTGCTGGTTTTGACTGTTTTGAACAATTTTGGGAATAGGAAGAAACAGCCAATGGGGGCTGGGGGGGAATAGCTGAGACCTATGGGGCTGCGGAGGGTGGCTGAGCTGCAAAGTCACCTCTGGATGGCTTTTGGTGGCCCTTGACGAGGCAGCCTTGTAGCAAAGCATGGAAGATAAATGAGCGTGAAGGAGCTGGGAGGGAACTTGATAAATTCCCAAGAAGTGGGTCGATACCACTAAGAGAAAATTCAGTAAAGGCTCAGATGAAGGGCGGTGCTTTGGGTGAGCGTCATCTCCCCTCATCCAGCTGTCTTAAAGCTGGACCCTTGTCTGAGCAATTTGTCCAGACTGATTTAGCTCTGCAGGGAGCCCTCCATCACACCCTGGGCCGGTGGGTTGGGTCACCCCAGAAGAGCCTCTTGCTCCATTGACAGTAGCTGGAGCCCCACGTCATTGAGACAGCTGCAGCCAGGGCAGCATGAACCCCTCTCTTGCAGGAGAAATTAAACACGCAGCAGCAATACTGCAGAGAGGGACCTGGGGGAGATAGTGGAGCATGGAAAAAATACCAAGCAGCAACATAACAGGATGCTGTTGCAAAAAAAGAAAAAAAAAATCCAATGTTATAATGTTATTCTGGGCTTTGAGGGCAAGAACGGCATGTGTGAGACAAGGAGGTGATAATCCCCCCATGCTTGGGTCTCGGGGGTCTTGGCTGGGGCACCGTGCCCTGTTCAGGATGCTGTACTCAGAGACAGGGCCAAATTGGAGCAAGTGCAGAAGAGGAGAGCAGGGGTAATAAGAGACTGAGGGGAAAATGACCTCTGAAGAAGGCCTTGGGGTTATTTTTTTTCCAGGCAAGATATGCTGGGGGAGGAAGGGGTATGGGGATGTGATAACAGCCCTCTGGCACACAGGAGGCTGCTTTTCATGGGATGGTGCCTGACTGTCCCCACAGCTTCTGCAGGAGCAGGAATTGAAAGGCTTAATTTGCAGCAGGGAAGATTTCACTTAGATATTAAGAAAAAACTCTTTAGCTCTAAGGACGTTAAGCATCAGGGCAGACCTGGGAGGCTGTGAAATCTTCTCCTTGGAGATTTGTAACTGCAAATAAGACAAACATGGGCTGGTGTGGGCACACAGGATTTTCTTGAGCGTTGGCAGATGGATCAGGTAACCTCAGAGGGTCCCTCCCAGCCTTGTATTTTTCTGTGTGGTTATTAATGATGGTAATGCTTGTTGCAAAGCCAGGTGAGGAAATGGCTGGGTGAGCCCTTAGCTCAAACCCTACTGGCTCCCATCCATCCTCGTGGGGCAGGTACGGGGCTGGTGTACAGCCTTGGGAGCTGGGCTGTTCCCAGAGCTCCTGCTGGGGTGTCCTGCAAACCCACTAGTGCCCTGGGCTGGCTGTCAAGTGGGATTAAAGGTGCTTGTTGACCTTGGAAGAGAAAAGGATGGTCATAATTACCTGCCTCTCTGCAAAAAGCGTCTTTGACATTGGTACTTCGACATCTCTGTAGAGATGGCTGAGATATCCCTGCTGGGAGGCTCTCTGCAGGGCACGGGACAGGCCAGCACCTCTCTGCAGCAATGCAGGAGAGGGAATAAATATTGCACAAGAGACTGTTTTTACTCTAACCCCCATATTATGAAGTGCAGCTCTGGTGCTATTTTTCCCTGGGCCTGTGTGCCCGACCATGTGCAATTGCTGCAAGCGTCGGTCTCTCCCCTGTGGAGCTGAGATATGTGACAAGCCCCATTGCCCTCCTGGCTCTGCAGCTAGCCGAGCGGCTGAAGCTCTCCGACCCACTGCTCCTGGAGATGCCGGAACAGGACGAGACGCTGGAGCCCGACTGGCTGGTACAGCTCCGAGCCTGCTGCCGGGAGTGGGAGGTAAGGAGGAGTGGAGATGCTGGTGGGCAGCTGGTCTGCGTTGTAGTTTGTCTGCAGAAGCATCTTTCTCCTCTGCCCTGAATCCAAGGGGACAGGTATGGAGGTTCAAAGGCCATTGTTACCCAGGCGCCTTTCCCCTTGGCTTGCGAGCTCAGAGTTGTGGTCTCTGCTGTTGGACCTGCAGCTTCAGCAGGAGCAGGGGGGTTGTCACACCCGAGGGTGTGAGCAGCGAGGGCTGCAGAGCTTCCCATGGGGCAAGCATGCTCCTTGTCTTGGCTCAAAGAGGGCAGTCAGGGGCTGGAGGGTGAATGATGATCTCCTCTTGTGGTGAGGATATTGCAGAGGACACTGGCGGGGCATCACCTTGCATACGTGTGCTCTCAGGTCCCTTAACTGTGGTCTGGTCCTTGGATTAATGCTCTTTGTTCAGTTTTCATATCTGCTTTTGGTTTTGTGCCCTTTTCTGTCTCCAGTTTCCCCTCCTGCCTGCTCTCAGCAGGGCAGCGGTGCTGCAGCCCCCCTCACTTGCTGGGAAAGGGCTGTGACCATGCTGGTATGGGTCTCACCTGTAAGCTGGGCTCCCACAGCCCAGCGTGGGTCGTGAGCCCCAGACCCACGATAGCCATGCTTTCCTTTACATTGGCTTTGTGGTTTCCTTAGACTTTGCGCTGTGCCATCCCTTTTTCCATCTGCTTTATCATGTTTTCCCTCTGACTCCTTGCAGGTGGAAGATGACCTCCCTCTGGAGGCAGCACCCACTCAGCCAGGGCTCTTGTGGGCTGCTGCATCAGTGGCAGGTAAAGAAAACAAAGCAGCAGGTTGCAATCACCGCAGTGGGCTTCTCTGCATGTGGAGTTGTGCTGCCACGGGCTGGAGGCAGCTCCCTGCTCCCTGGAGCATTTCTCAGCAGCTGCTCCTTGCTCCTTACATCCCCCCAGAGCTCAGAATTTTGCTCCTGCCTGGATGCATCCCCCTGGCGTGGGGCTGCTGGTGATGGGCTGCAAACAGAGGAGTTGATGCTCGTGCCCTCAGTACCAAGTTTGAGTAATTGGGCCTAATTACTGCAGCTTCAGGAGTCCCTGTGGACGCTGTGGGAGGAGAAGGGTGATGGGGGGCGGACGGCTGGACAAAGCACATGCCTCCTGGCTGAGCCTCGGGGGAGACAGCTCTGTTCCCAGGCAGTCCTCTGAGGATGCAAATTGGAGGTGAACTAAGGGGATTTCACACTTGCGGAGTGAAAGATTCGGGAAGGAGCTTGTCCCTCTGCGTGCCAGGCTGCAGCACGCCTGTTGGTGAATCCCCAGCATTTGCCCATCCCTGCTGCCTCTTTCATCCCTTTGCTTTGCCTCTCAGTGACCCCAAGAGTCCCCTCCAGAGACAGTTTGCCCCGAGGGCCAAGAGACATCCAGGTGAGGGACATAAGCCTCCCCTGGGTGGCTGTCAAGGGAAAGGGCTGGAGAGCTTTCCTTTCCTAGCTGGGCAGCGTGTCCATTAGGATGTCCCATCGAGAAGTCAGGGGCTTGTGACCCATCGGCATCGCTCCACAGCCACCTCCATCAGCAGGATGCCCCAGCAGAAACCTGTTGCTCCTCACTGCTGCTCAGATACAGCTTTCTGCCGGGAACGCCAGCACCGATGGGTGGAGAATAAAGGCCGGTGCAGACAGGATAAAACATGACAAATTCCTCCAAGCCGTTTCTTCCTATCAGCTTTCCCTACTGCTGCCAAATTCTTCTTCAAAGAGCTCTCCCAGGCAGTAAAAAGGATCATCAATCCTGATTGTCTTCTGCTATCAGGGCTGAGGCTATGATCATCTTTCCCTGGAAAAAAGTCGCAGGTATGATGGGATGGCTTCTCCAAGCAGCCAGGTCTGCTCCATGTGGTCTCTGCAGCTTGCTTTCCCGATGCTTGGCCCTTTTGTTTATTGAGAAGGCCATCAGAGAAAGCTGGCTTGGTGCTGAATTCATCCATCTTGGAAAGACGAAGCCCGAATCAAGGTGCCAAGCTGGGATCCATGTGGTCACAGCAACCTTCCTCTCCATCCTTACAGTCTGGGCTGTCCTCTCTGACTTTTTCTGGCTTAGCTTGCTGGGCAGCATGGAGTTGAACATCCATCCTCCTCCCTGTGGATCTCAAGCATCTCCAGGCCATGCGGGAGCAGCTTGCGGGTGCGAAGCCAACCCTGAGCAGGCTGGAGGTGATGCCGGCAGGCAAAGCAAAGGGTTTTGTAGCACTGCATCCAAGAGGTACCACAGTCTGTCCCCAGGCTCAGACCCACGGGGTCTGGGTCCTGCCTGGCCACGTCTCATGGTGATGGGAGAGAAACTTCCCAGTGCCTAGCATGTTTCTGGCTGGAGGCTGCAGAGCTGGAACAAGCAGGACGTGTGCCTGGGACCAACAGCAGTGTGCTGCCCGCACCATGTCTAACATCAGAGCAACGTGTGTGTGTTAAATAAAACAAACCCCACTTGCTCAACCTGCCTTTCAAACAAGAAAAACCCCAACCCTGAATAAATCTGCCTAAAGCAAGAAACTCATCCGTGGGCGCTCCTGTGGAGCAGGAATGAAGGCTGCGGCTTCCTGGTGAATTTTCTTTCCTGCTCGGGGTGCGCAGCAGGAGTGGAAGAAAAGGCTGGAGGCCCTGGGCTCCTTTGAACTGCTGGGCGCGTGCTGCTCGTGCTTGGTCTCTTTACTTCCATAGCATTCCCATTCTGAGTTCATTTGCAACCTCAGGCACGTTCCCAGGAGGTTTCCCCCCTGTCTTTCACAGCCCACCTTCCTTGAAGCCTCTGAAAGGTCCCCACTGCCACACTGTGCCCTACCTCCTCCCTCGCCTGCGCGTAGTCCCCGGGGTCCCTACTCACCCCCCTGGCTTCTGCTGATGTATAATGGAAAAGGGGAGAATTATGTGCAACAGCCCCATGAAATTATAAATGCCGGAGTAAACTCCTGAGGTGTGGTGGTTTTGTGGTTGGTTGTTTTTCTGGGTTTTTTTGTGGCTTTTTTTGCAGATGGAGAGCCTGGCCACGAGCTTCCACAGAGTGAAGGCTACCAGTATGACCGGAGGTACCAGCCCAAGCCACCCCAGGGACCCAGCTCCCATGAGGATGTGTCTCTCCGGCCCCCAGCACCTGCTCAGGTTGCAGCATCACCACTGCTTGGTGTTCAGCAAGAGCTGCAGCCCCCTACGCTCGGCCCAGGGACAGCCGTCCCTCCGGGAGGGGTTTTTGCTGAGCCCCCTCTGCAGGTGGTGCCACTGGCAGGTAAGTGCTCCAGCCTTGTTTCTCTGCAAAAATGCCTGTCCCCAGTTAGTAGCAGTGGGATGGGGTATTCCTTGGGGGAGTGTGATCCCCTACGGCATGTGTGTCACTTCAAATGCTGCTCCAGGCCAGCGCTGCCTTTATCCAGCGCCTCGTTTTCCTCTGACCTTGCCCAGACGTGGAGCCACGCTTGCCCTGATGCTGTGTATGTGTATGCAAACTGTGTCCACCAGCGCTAGCTGCCCTGGGCAGGTGGGTCTTCATTTTTGGAAGACCTTGCCCAAAGCAGCAAGGGAGGGCAGCTGTGGGTTGGTGGAAGAGCTGTCGCTTCCCTGCCAGATGGGAAAACCAGCTTCACGTCCCGCAGCACAAGGGAGGTTTTTGAGATGTGCTGGGGCAGCCTTGTGGCTTACTCCCTCCCTGGTGCTGGCATGGACAGGGACAGGGTCCAGAGTGGTCTTTTGAATCTGTTGGGGGGACATCTTGGCCACACGGCCTTGCTCTGTGGTGGGATGATAGAAGCACTGAAAATACCTCTGATAGACATGGCAGGAGCTCCTCAGGCCAAACCCTGACTGTGTCCTTCCCTCTGCTCCACAGGAGAAGCTGGGGAGCCCCGAGGCATGCTGGTGTCCTCTGGGGGGGTGCAGCCATCCCTCCCAGCAGAGCAGGTGCGTCAGAGGGGTCAGGGAGACAATCCCATTGGGGTCCCCGAGGGGATGTGGGACTTGCTGGCTCATCCTTCCACACACTTAACTTGCACGGGAAACACCCCATCGTGGTGCCAGCCGTCCCCTCGGGGACCTGACAGGTTAGGGTAGCCCTCTCCAGCCTCCTACCTCTGGGACCATGGGCTGCCCATTGTACCCCACTGTGGGTGCTATCCCTCCCCACCTGCTGTGTAAGGGACAGGGGGGTCCCTGGGGATGCTATCCATTAAGCCTGGCATGGAGGAGCCCTGGGGATGCTCTCATCATGCTTGGGGTGGTTCCTCTGGGAACACCAAGTGGCAGCTCTGCTCTCTGATGCCAGGAGGAGTTAAAAGCAAGGGCTCGGACCATCTCGGAGAGCTCTGCCGTCTCCTTGGAAGATGACAGCCGGCCTTCCTCGGAGAGCTCAGCCGAAGATGCTGCCGAAGAGCCGGCACCAGCAGAGGCGGTGAAGCCGGGTAAGGATAAGGTGAGCATGCCAGAGCTGTTGTGAAACCTTGTGCTCCAAGCTTGCCTGTGCCCGATGCCCGCTGTGCCTGCCCTGACCTGGACAAGACGATGCTTGCTCCCGGCCGGTGCGGGGGGCATCTGGGTGGCTGTGGCATCCTCCCCTTCTCACCCACTTCTGTTGACTGTGACAACTCCCAGAGCTCCAGATTCAGGTGGTTTGGCTGGTTTCGGTCAAAGCCCACCAAGGAAACATCTCCCAAAGCTGTGCCTGAGACGGACCCGGACTCCCCCACGTTGGGACCGCAGGTAAGGGATAAAAGGCTGTCCTGTCCCCGGGTGATACCCAGGGTTACAGCCATGGGGACAGGTGACACATCTCCCCCTTCACCCACTATTTCTCCCTCTGTCCTCATGCAGGTGGCTGGGCCGTGCCATTGCACGGCGGCTTCATGGCCGTAGCCACTCCGTGGGGACAGAGCGGGACTGGGAGCCCTTTTAGCCTGGAAGTGAATCCTTGATTAATAATAATTGTAAATTTATAAAGCCTCTTTGATCTGGGAGGTCCTCCGAGTACTTGGCAAACTCTGCAGGGATCGTTTGCCTTCCACTGGAGCGGAAAGCAGCAGCTGCGAGTGGCACTGCTCGGGTGGGTTTTAGGAGCTGAAGGGAAGGAAAACCTCCTTAATTGGAAGCGCAGCAGAGCCGGGGAAGCAGCCGAGAGGGGGAAGCAGCCATGTATGGTTATCCCAGTTCTGGCTGAGTCCTCAGGGTATGACATCCCCGACTGCAGGCTGATGGTGGGCTTGGAGGCAGATGTTGGAGTGAGATTCTCCCCTGGAAGTTTCCTCCTGGTTGAGAATGACCTACAGTCCCAGAGCAGGAAATTTTGGGATATTCTTCCAAAACTAGCAGGAGATGAGGAACAGAGGGGGACCTATGAACCCTGGTGGCCCCATACACTGTACACAGGCTTGGTGTCCAGCCTCTGGCCTAATTTGAGCTCTCTTGGTGGTTTAACTTTGTGACAGGGGTTGCTTGCCCTGACCCTGTAGCTCCCCCTTAGCTTGGGTGCCTGTAGTTTTTGGGGTACCTCTCCAGCAGGATGGGTGCAGAGCGGTACTCTGAAAGCGTGGTGTGGTATCTGGTGCAGAGGTCTTCTCACCATGCAAGGTCTCACCTTCTGCTCTAAGCGGGTGGATGTGGTTTCAGGAACAGACGTCGCCATCCCTACCTGATGCTCCCCTCATGCCTGGGACAGCTCCTTTGGTTCAGCCTCTGTCCGGAAACCCTGGTAAATGCTGCATGGGTCCCCTCACACCTCTCCCTGTCAGCCTTTTAGAAGCTGTTCCTCTTGATTTTAGGGTGTTTTTTGGTTTTGTGGTTTTTTTCGTTGCATACCCCAGGAGGAATGCGAGGTGAAAATACCTTTCCTTTTACTCCAGTGTCCATTGAGGTGAAAGGCTCGTGGGATGCAGATGGTGGGGAGTCAGCAGGAGAGCAGGTGAGGAGGGGAGGGAGGTGTATTTATGTGTGATGGGGGGGTCTGAAATTGGGGGGTGGCCATTAAGTTTCTCTCCCTTCACCCCTTCCAGACCGGCTCCCACGAATCTCCCCCACTGGTGGGGACAGTCCCCCTCTTCAACCCTGCCCAGGTCTCTCAGGTGAGAGCACCCTCCTGGGGTGTTGCTGGATAAGGCTGGGGGTGGCTCCTGGCTTTTGTGGTGACACCAGATTGCCTGCAGTCTGCTATGGGCAGGGGGGGATATAGGGGATACCAGCCCTGGGTACAAGAATTTGGTGTTTATAAGAAAATAAACTGGGGGAGGACAGTGATGGAGGAGGGAAATGGGGTGGGGTGCTTGTGGCTGCATCCTGAGCACAGCAGGTCCACATTTTGGGGTACAATCCTCCCTTACACCATCTCTCTCTTTTGCTTCCCAGCTCGCTGCTGTTTCTCGACACAACCAACCCCGGTTGCTTTCCCAGCGGCGCTACCCCAACCTGCTGTGAGCGGAGAGCTG
>VYZW01006726.1:109019-138658 GCA_013401315.1 Balaeniceps rex
GGGGGGGTGCGGGGGTGTGTGTGTGCCGGGTGGATAAAAAAAGGGTGTCCGGGAGAGAGTAGTCTGAATTGGGTTGTAGGGCACTGCCCCACCTCACCCATTGGACTCAACAATCGCCGGCCGTGAGTCTGTCTCAAAGCACCGCGGGGCCACGAGCATCCGCCGGGGTTGAACGTGGGGGTGAATTCCGCCCCCAACCGCTTCAACCTGCTCGGCTTCTCCTGCCCAGGCCGGCCCGATAAACGCGGCGCCCCCCCTTGCTGGTGGCTCACCCGCCCCTCGCGGGCGGGGCTCTGCTGGAGCCGCGGGCGGCCCTTCTCTCAGACCTTCCCCGAGGCGGGGCGTGAGTGACGCGCACCCAGTGCGTGGCCTCGGCAGTGAGCTTCCCCCGGACGCACAACAACCCCACCCCCCCTTCTATATATATACTCGGTTCCCTCTCTGCTTCACGCTCAGGGTGAGCCGCCGGCGCTACCCAGCGCGCACTGCGCTGCATGCTAATTAAGAACCGCCCTTTCTCGCGGCCGTCCTGTGTGGAAGGTAAAGCGCGGTCTGGAGGCTGAGGTCTGCCTGCCGCCCGCCACCGAGTGGGCTGGGGCTAACAAGGCTCCCGGGCCTACTTGTGATGGGCTGTGGGGCCAAGACCTGCCTGTGACAAGCTGTGGGGCTGGGGCCCTATTTGTGACAACAGGTGGGGCCAAGAACTGCTTGTAGCAGGCTGTGGGGTTGGGGCCCACTCGTGACAGGCTGTGGAGTTTGGGCCTACTTGTGATGGGCTGTGGGGCCAAGACCTGCCTGTGCCAAGCTGGGGGGCTGGGGCTCCCTCTGTGACAACAGGTGGGGCCCAGAACTGCTTGTAGCAGGCTGTGGGGTTAGGGCCCACTCGTGACAGGCTGTGGGGATGAAACCTGCCTGTGACAGGCTGTAGGGATGGGGCCCACTTGTGACAAGCTGTGGGGCCGAAACCTGCCTGTGACAGGTTGTGGGGCTGGGGCCCACTTGTGACAGGCTGGGGGGCCGAAACCTGCCTGTGACATGTTGTGGGGCTGGGGCTCCCTTGTGACAGGCTGGGGGGCCAAGACTTATTTGTACCTGGCTGTGGGGTTGGGGCCCACTCCTGACAGGCTGTGGCGGGTAGGCCCATGGCAGGCTGTTGTCCACTCGTGACAGGCTGTGGGGCTGGGGCCCACTCGTGACGGGATGCTCTGCCCCGTGTGCTCTGAGCAGGCCTGGGGAGGTGCAGTGAGGGCTGAGATGGTGGGTGAGCCTGCAGCCCTTGGTGAGGGCACCCTGGGCCGGGCTCAGGGCTGCCAGGGGAGCCTGGGGCCTGGCTGAGCGGGGTGCCTGGATCTGCGCAGCCCTGCAGAGGAGCACCTGGGGAGCCCTTATCTCTTGCCACCCCTGTCCATAAGCATGAGGTGGTGGGTGAGAGTAGCAGCAGGGGGGACTTACAGTCAGTGTGGGGTTGACAGTGCAGGGGAATGCAGGTGGCTTACTTTAAAACACCCCCAGAAACGTGAGCCTTCTTAGCGTTGGGGTTGCTTTGCTTTACTGGCTGGCCAGGCACCATAAACAAGTGTCCTGAGTGCTGCTCACTGGCCTCTCCCTCCTTCCAGGGCTGGATGCCTCCAGGTTTGGCTCGCAGGGCTGCACAGGTGGAAGCGACTGCCTGAGCCTGATGTGCCGCACTGGGGTGAGTTTGGCTGACTGCAGCACACAATTCCAGCAGATTTCCTGGGGCTGGGTCTCCTAGTTCTGGGATACTTCTGTCTCTGTCGGTGTGGGGAGAGGGATCCCCAGGCTGTACTGGGGCTGCAGCCCCCCTGGATGTCCTCACAGCTCTGTGTGCTGTAGCCCTGTGTCCGTGCACCTTTCTGTCCCTCTGTCCCAGCTGCAGGATGCTTTGGGCAGCAATGCTTGTGGGGCAACCCTTTGCAGGGTCAGTATACCGCTTCCCTGATTTTGTAAGGGCTATTTGCCATTCTCTCGTCTTTTGAGTTGATTTATACAGTCTGAGCAGTATGCAAAGTTCTCACCTTGGGCCTTAAACACACTGCTTTTCTGAGATCCAACATGGGTCTGTCCTGCTCCTTGGGCGATCTCTTTTTTGGAGGAAAACAATAAACACAGGGCACTTCTTGTATAAGCTTGCAGGTCTGGCAAATACTTTTGGAAATAAACCTTGCAGTTTTGGGATGACACTTCAGACTTCTAGTTTCTGACTCCACTCTTGATCCCCCTGAGGTCATAAGGAGTCAGGTAGCAAAGTTTTTCTGAAGTAGCATGTGCTGCAGATCCCCTTGGGAGAGGCAGCTCAGTGCACAGCCATGCATGTTGGGGGTACAGGAGTTTCCTTGCTCGCATGTGGCCTGTTGCACTGTTTATAGTCTCAGTACCGTGGGGATAAGGAGATCGAGAGTCATGAAAGAGTTAAGAGGCTGAATCTGCCTTGCCTGGTGCACACCTGATGCACATGAGTTGGGTGTCAGGCTTCAATGAAGGAGCTAAAAAAAGGTGGGTGATGTTGGTGGCTTCTCGCAGCAGGGAGGGTGGCTTGGTTTTGGTGAGATGTGATCTTCCACTAGCTTCTTTCTGTGGAAATGGAGAGGTAGGGCAGCTGGCTGCTTTGACTAGGAGGGCTGGAGGAGCTTATTTTTTCTGTGCAGCTTTGGGTATTTCAGAGGTGGTGAACATCCTGGGGAAACTGGGTGCCTGGGAAGTCTGCCTGTGAGTTGCTTTCTTGTGCCCTCCCAGTGAACTTGAGGTAAACTGGGACTAAGACTCCCTTTTCCTTCCCCATCCTCTCCTGAGAGCACTGGGAATGCATTAACCTGATACTAATTTTTACTCTCTGACTGATAGCAGCAATTAGGGTCTGTAATCTGAGATCAAGTCTCTGCTATGTGGAGTGTTGTAACTGCTGCCTGGGGGAGCTCTCTGCTTAATACCCTGAGCTGGGATGCTTCGAGGAAGCCCTGGGATGCTCCTAAACGCTATCAGCTTGTAGAGGGATGTGAGTGTGTTCCCACTGAGGCTACCTGTGCCCAAAGCACCATGATTTATTTCAGAATTACACACCTGATCTGCTGGTGAGATGTTGCTTCTTCGCTTCCCCGCTGCACGACAGCATCCCGCTGCCCAGCCCTCTCCTGGGCAGGGTTGCTGAGAGGAGGCACTGCCCTGCCCAGCTTGCAGTTTGGGCATCTGCTTCCCAGATGCTTTCAGTCTCACGTGGGTCCTGCTGGGTATGGCAAGGCCACGCTCATTTAGAACTGTTATTTATTAAAAGAAGTGCTGAGTGATGACCCTGTCTCTGTCCCCTCAGCTCCTGGTGACATCTGTGACACAGCTGGTTTTAAGAGGTCACTCATTTCCCCTCGCTTAATGATCTGCTGTAGAAAGTAAGCTTTCATTGCTTGCTCGAGTGTCAGTGGGACATGAATATTAATGAAACCTCAGTGGTCCTGTGGTGCTAACTGTCACAGCCGTGGAGGGCTCATTTGGAGCTGCCGGGTAGTGCGGGGAACTCCATGATGGAGCGGTAATAAAGTGTTTGTGAACTCTGCTCCGAGGTGCTGCTCAGGACTTTGAACTTGCAGGCTCCTGGCACAGTAGTGTGAGACTGGCTTGGCGTTTTCTAAAGCAGGCTCTTGCACAGCAGCGTGAGCATTAGCAAGGGAGGGACTCATGGGAACACTTCGGACGCTGCAGCTAGGGGAGAGTTTGTTGGCTGCAACTTCAGGTGGCAAACAGTCTGGTTAATGGAACCCAACATCCTCTGAGGCCCTGAGCTGGGATTGGGGTTAGGGTGGATGCAACACAACTTCTATTAAAATGTATTAGAATGGCCCTGTTTGGCTGCTGGTACCAGCTGGGAATCACCGTAAGGAGTGGGATGATGTCTGTTATATGTGTACAAGGGAAGAGCATAATTTTGAGTCTACAGGAAGCGGGCTTTTGCTGTGTTAATCCAGGCAAGTCCCTTCCAGCTTCTGCTACCCAGTGTGGAAAAGTCGGGGTAACAACCCAGGTCTTGTAAATAAAACAGTTGTCTTTGGAAAAATGAGGCTTTTTACATACTAATCTGGAATATATTACACAGGCACTGTGCCTTTTAAGAGGGCATGTTTTGTATCTGTGCTTGAATGGCAGCAAAATTGCTCCCCAAAAGATTATCTTGGAGAGAGAACCCCAGGTTCAGGTCTCTTGCTCTGAACCCTTATGTGTCTCCTGAAATGAGAGCCCAGGGTCAAGCTGTGTGGGGTAGATGGTTGGTGACTTATTTTCTTATCTGTGGAGAAGAGTCTGCTTCACTCCTGGAGTAAGGCAAACCTCACTTGCCCTGCTTTATCCTAGAGCAGTATCTTCTTCCCCTCCAACCTGGGGTGTTCCCTGGCCATAGAGATCGCACGGGACCCTTCTGCAGGGATTTCTGCTGAATCAGGGTCTTAGGATTTTGGCAGTGTCTGGTTAATAGTAGTGGACATCCTCCCTCAAAACCTTTGTATACCAGTCCCTGTAGGAATTGCCCCATTGCTGACCAGCTTTTTGCACCATGCTATATTGCTGTGCAGCCTCTTGCTACACAGAAGGACTGTTCTAACTCCTCTGATCAAAAGGAGCATTACCTTTCCTGCTGATCCTGCCAGGTATGGCACAGCTGAGCTCATTTAAGGTTAAAAAAAATGGCGAGTGTTGTCTGTGTTTTCTCCAAGCTATGGCCATTGTAGGCTGTCATGTCTTAGCAGTGTAGAAAGTCTGCCTGCATTCTGTGAAGTTGCTCACCTCCTTCATTTAACACCCAAGGATGAAGTGCAAAGGTGGGAGCTGATGGCTGTGTGTAAATTATTATCACAGTGTCCAGCAACCTCATTCAAACTGGCTTCCTTTTACAGTAAGTGAGGTATGAACAGATCAGAAGGCTGATCCTTCCCTCCTGCTCCCCAAAAACTTGTGGAAGAGCTTGGCTGGTGCAGGAGCATCATGTGCATGGGGAGCTGGCAATAAGTTCTGCGACCTAGTTAGCATGACCTGGGAGGGTTGTGGCAGAAGTAAGAGGAAAAGAGACATTTGCTGTGGTAGGAAGACTAATGGGCTGCCTTTAGGAAGGATACAGGATGGTTTCATACCTCCTCATGTTTGCTCAGAAACATTGGAGATCCTCAGTCCCCTGATGACAGTAGGAAAGGCTGACCTACAAAATCCTCTCTGAGCCTGTGCCCATGCACCAGTGTTTCTGGAGTATAATCCACGTGAGTAAGAAGCAGGAGGGGCTGCTGTACCTGCAAGCCCTGAGGGACCTATGCCACTGCTCTTGGAGATTTAAAGTTCTGAATATTACCTCAAGGTTGTGGATTATATTCATGGAGGGGGAAAAAAGTGAAAAAAATATTAGAAGCCTTTGGCAGTGTAGGGTAAAAGTGTCACCTTTCTTGACATGTTTGTCTTGAGCGGAGATTGTATCTGGTGGTAGGATCAAGAGAAGTTGCATGCTGTCTGGTGTTAATTACAAAGGGAAAACCACATGAAAATCAAGTGAAATTGGATCCCACTGCATTTGATATTCCCAGAGTTGAAGGCCTCAGTGCATCTCGTTAGTTTAAAAACCCTGATGGAGAGAGCTCAGCTTCGAACAGGAAATTGATACGACATTCAGACCGGGGAGAGGATTAGCTGCCTGCCTCTGAACTTGTCCAAAGGAGTTGAACATGTAAATGTTCCCATAGAGCAGCTCCCTGTGAGAAGGCATGCCAGCTAATTAAGGCCCCCGGGACCGCACAGTTGCAGTAGGGGAGGGATAAGGTCTGTGCGTGTGGAAAGTCCTGCTGCTGCTTTCTCTCTGTGGTGGAAATACTGCATGGGCTATGCAGACAGGACCAAAGCTTTGGGTGTGTGGGCTCTACTTGGATGCTGGTAAAAGAGATGCTTTGTTATACTTATCAGTGGGCTTTGCAGGCTCTGGGTTAGGATTGAACTAAACAGAGTATGGTGTTCTGGGACTAATCTGCTGGCCCCTCTGGTGGAGGTGTCTACAGAGGGTGCGTGGCTGGCAGGAGAATTTGGGTTTTGCCCACAGGTGACTTGGTGACTGGCTTTTGTGCCGAAGGGTTTGGTTCTGTTTTAGGACTCTGTAGAGATGCTGAGGGCCTAGAGCTCTGTGGATGTCACATTTGGATGCCAAAACACATCTGGTTGCTGTGACCCAGTGTCTTTGCTCTAACAGTATGAAAATTGCAACACCAAGGTAATGTCCTTGCTGTATATAGAAAGCAACTGCTTTTTTTTTTTTTTTTTTTTTTTCCCCCCCAGTGCTTGAGCTGATAGGAGATATTTGCCAGGGAATGAAGGCCATCGGATACTCTGTGCCTGCCACTTTGTACCTGTGAGCCTATCTGCTTTGGGCCCTGCTGGGTTTACCCTTCTGATGAAGAGTTTTGTAACGGACATATGTGGAGAGAGGATATTTCCCATTTTCCCATTTTCTCTTGCAAACACCAACCGTGCTGTGTGCAGTCTTAAGGCGAGGTGCTAATGATGAAGAATCCATGACTCAGCAGCACACCAGGGTTTTCAGCAGTACTTTGCTCCCTTGGAAAACAAAATGTGTTTGTGGGCTGACTGTAATCTCTGTGGCAGGTGGAGCTTGCAGGCCATACCGACGTCGTTGTACTTCTCGTGTACTCGGAGGGCAGTTTCTAGCTGGAACATTGCAGTCGCTGGGCAGGATTGCTGGAAGGAGGGCTGGCGGGGCCCTTTGGTTCCAGCAGTGTGATGGAGGCTGTGGAAGCCTGTAGGGATCTGGCCGTCAGCATGATGCCTCAGCTTTGGACAGAAACCCCTGTCCAAGTGGCCAGAAGGTGACAATCTGCATCCCTCTGGCATGGGCCTCCTCAGGAGAAAAATCTTGTCTCTTGTTGAAGCAGTGGCCTGTGGCAGGCTGTGTGGTCGTGTAGGGGCAGGGATCCTCCTCACCCATCTTCTGCCTGTGCATCTCTCAAGCCCTGCTTAAAATAAACAGACCTTCAGATTCTCCATTGGAAGAACAGCTCCAGTCAGGAGCCCCAGAGGAGAACCCTTGTCCCAGCACAGTGCATCGCTCATGCTGATGTTGCTGCTGGAGAAGATGTTGGCTTGAGCAGGGAGCTGTGCTTTATGTAACTTGATGGTGTTGCAGCTTCCATGTGAGGATAGCCTAGGTCAGGACTCACCAGCTTGGAAAAGACATGAATGAGGAGGACTTGAGAAAGACCTATAAAATCACCCAAGAAGGTGATTAGGAGGCAATTGTTTGTTGTTTCCTTCGGGGCAAGAAGCCGGAGCTCCCCACCAAAAACAGCAGGCTGCAGGTTTAAACCAAACAGCATTACATACTACATGTGTGGCGGGAAAGTAATTCAACCCTGGAAACTTGTCCTGGGACGTTGTGGAGGCCAAAAATACCATGAACCTTTGAAAAGGAATTTGGCAATTTCATGGCAGATAACTCTTGACGATGGGCCTAAACACAGCCCTGGAGCAATGTACAGCTTGCGAGTTTTAAGTGGTGGGCTGCTAGGAGCTGGAGAAATGTCCTGGGAGAACACCTCCATGTTCCGCCTTCTGTTTAGCTGTTTACATTAGCATCAAGCTCGGTTGCTGTTGGAGACAGGAGGATGAATTAGAGGAACCTATGGTCTCTTGGCTGACGGCTGTCATGAGTAGACAAAGGCAGGTAAATGACCCTACCGTGCACCACCTGAAGGAAGACTCACCTTTTTGGAAGGCTGTGATCAAAAGAGCCATTTCAGGTCTAACGCTGGCAACGTGTGTTCCTCGGTACAGGCAGATGCTTGAGTGACTTCTCCAATGCCCACGCCTGCCTGTGCAGAAGTTGAGGCTCTGTTTAGGGGGTTGCTTGGTGACAGTTCTTCTGGGTAGGTTTAGGGAATTAAACAGCAAGTACGATTAAGAAAAACATACCAAAATATGTAAACATATGTATCACATCTCTTTGATAATGAAGGAGCTGTTAATAAGTATTTGCAATCAGCGTTCCTACCTGGAAGCTTTCTCTGAAAGCATTTTGGAGGCTGCTTAAACAACCCATTTATTTCCATCATTTTAACAACCTGTTTTCTCAAGGCAATTGAAATGACTTGCTTAAAGAGCTGTCTCCCCTCCTCCCCACCTACGACATGCTCCATTTTACTAAGCCTTTGCTTGGTCTCTTGCTCTTGGCTGTGTGCTGAGCTGCTGGGGCAGATTCTGGACCTAGTGCTGGCTGGATTCCTGTTCTGCTGGAGGTGTCAGCAGGGCAGGTGGACAGCCTTGGGTGACGGTGAGTAGCTGGCTCATAATCACTCATGTGGAGATCTCTACCCAAAAGCCAGCACAGACATGGGGAGTCAGGAGCTGCCTTGATGCATGGCCTGGATGTGTGTGTGTCACTTGGAAACACTTGCACCGGTTGGAGGAGCTCTCAGTTTGGGAGCAGAGCACTTCTTTTGCTATCTTACTGAAGCAACACTTCCCACTGATGTGTCCTGAGGACTTGTGGGACACTGTTTTTCTTAGTCACCCAACTGCTGCGCCTGGTTCTTTCAGTGCCTTGATGAGCTGTTGTATACATCCTGGTTCTTCTGGGGTAGAGAGAGATGCAGGTCCTGAACTGCTGCTTCCAGGACATGTGGGCATCGCGTAGGTATGGATGACTTCTTTCTTCGGGCTGCCAGAGCAATATTTCTTCCTCTTCATAGACAGCAGTGTGCGTGTGGGTGGCTGCTTCCCAGAGCAATAATGTGCTGCCTTGAAGGCTGTATGATTAGTTGGGGGTGGTGCAGGAATAGTCCAGATCTCCACGATACCAGTCCAGCGAAGGCACAGCGTTGTCTTGGTCTTAGCACAAATGAGTGTTGGGCCTGTGCTGCTTCCTGGAAGAGCTCTGGGGCTGCAGTGTGTAGTTTTAAAATGTTGCTGTCTCAACTCCTAGTGTGGGCGCATCCCAGGACAGGGCTTGAAAGGTCAGCCAAAAAAGTGGGGATGATCCCTGCCCATTAACAGCGGTAACTTACTCTTGGCTAAGGAAAGATGGCAGATGATGAGCAAAAGCTTCAGCTTCCAGGGCTCTTCCCCACGTACTTCTTGCAAGGATTTCAGTGCTCAGGCTGTGCTGCTGCTTTGCCTTTCCCTGAGGCCTGGGGAGCTGGGAGCCATGCGGCTTGTGGTGTTCCCCTGTTCCCTGGGGTTATCCCTGTCCCCCTCTATGAGGATGTGTTTGGGCGCTGCTTTGTGGGATAACTAATAGGGCTGTCAGACCCCTTGTCCCAGCAACCTGAGAAGATAAATAGTCCAACATGTGCAGCCACCTTCACAGGTCCTGAGGCCCCAGCAGGAACCAGCACCATGACAGATGTGCTGACAAGCAGGGCTGACACAACTGGGTCAGCGCGAATGTCGAAGGGTTGGAAACTGCGTCTCTATCTCCCCTCCGCTTGGCACCCCAGCGCCTCTGGGCCAGACAGTGGCCACTTATCACCACCTCCTTCAGTGACTGCTGTAAGCTGGCGGCACGAGAGCCTTGTCTAGAAGAAAGGCACTAGTCATGGTCCTACTGGTGCTCTGTGGAGCTGCCATCTGTCCTCTCCTTGGATGCTGCTGCCAGGGCAGCCTGGGAACATAACCCAGTGCTGATGCTCTGTCAGGTAAGCATCTGGTTAGACTGTACTCTACACCTCTACCTTCCCAGCACACTGTGATGCTGCTTTCCCTCCAAAAAGGTGAGCTGCTTCATGTATCTGCACATATAGGTGTGTATATGTGTAATTTTTTCTTGAGAGAGCTCTAACTTTGTGCTTTGTGGCTTGATGCCTCTTCCCTTGCCCGGCCTCCTGCAGCCTTAGCACTGTGTGTCTCTCCTCTCTCACCTGGAGTCAGCTTGTGTGCTTTGGGATGGGTTAGTTGTTTGGAAAGGACTGTGCAAATAACCGCATAAGTTTCTCCTTTTGTGGATGGGTGATGAAAATTTGGCAAGGCTGTGGCGAATGAATCTCGTGAGTGTCTTGGCGCAGTGAGCCGAGAGCCCTGAGCCAGTCTCACTGTGCAAAATCCATTAGCCACGAGCAGAGCTGCTTCTGGGCTCAGCATTCAGTACCTGTTACGGGTTGAATTAGTCCCTAACTTCTGTCTCTTACAGTTAAAATGACTCAGAAATTTCTTTTTGAGATGGGATATTTCTTCTGACTAAGTACCCTACAGCCATGGCTCTACTGACTATTAAATTGTTCTCAGAAATGCAGTGATCGTCTTGTCTCCGGGTCAGCATAGGCTGGTGCTGTCACCTGTGTGTTGCTGTGGGGCTAGAAGAGGTGCTTCGCTTTGCTGTAGGAAAGCAAATGTTGAGACACATCTGAGGACTCAATGGCTGCAAGTTTAATAAGATCAATACCACCTCTGCAAAAGATTACATGGTATACTAGGCAGCAAATAGACCACTTCTGCTGGATTTGGAAACCATTTATAGAGTCTATTAGGGATGGTAAGGTAGAAGGGATGTATCCGGAGTGAATTGCACAGACACAGTAGTTGAGACTCCCACATTAAGGATTTTGCAGTCTATTAAATAGTGGAATTAAAAGCAAAATAAATGAGAAAGTTTTGTCCAAGAAGCTTACCTGCAGCCATATCATCAGCCGACATGACAGAGCTGGGCTGTGGCACCCTTCTGCTGCCTGTAGAAGGGCTGAACCTCCTAAAGCCAGGGCAGTGGCTTGACTCTGCCTGAAGGCTGAAGCTCCACCATTGCAGAAAGAACAGAAGGAGAAAAGAGCTGCCCAGAAGATGAGTGCTTGCTCCCATATCCATTGGCCAGTGCTGCCCTTCTGAAGCCTTGAAAGGTGGTGAGAGGGGGTGTCTACCAGCTGCCTGTCATAGCAGAGAAAAGCCAGTCAAGGGGTGAGACCTGGGCAGGCTTGGAGATCCTCGCTGCTGCCACCCAGCAGGTTGTTGGGTCTTGTACCCCACAGCTGGCAAATCAAAAGGTGTCTGGTACTGTGGAGCGTTCCCTTTCCCCTGCTCCATCCCTTGTGCCGCAGCCAGTGTTAATGCTGCTCCCATATGTGGCCCACAGCGGGCAGGCTTAGAATCATAGAATCGCTTAGATTCTATCGTTGAAAATCGTTGGAAAAGACCTTTAAGATCATCAAGTCCAGCCGTTAACCTAGCACTACCAAGTCCACCACTAAACCGTATCCTTAAGTGCCACATCTACACATCTTTTGAATACCTCCAGGGATGGGGACTCAACTACTTCCCTGGGCAGCCTGTTCCAGTGCTTCACAACCCTTTCGGTGAAGAATTTTTTCCTAGTATCCGATCTAAACCGTATCCCTAAGTGCCACATCTACACATCTTTTGAATACCTCCAGGGATGGGGACTCAACTACTTCCCTGGGCAGCCTGTTCCAGTGCTTCACAACCCTTTCGGTGAAGAATTTTTTCCTAGTATCCGATCTAAACCTCCCCTGATGCAACTTGAGGCCATTTTCTCTTGTCCTATTGCTTGTTACTTGGGAGAAGAGACCAAGACCCACCTTGCTACAACCTCCTCTCAGGTAGTTGTAGAGAGCGATGAGGTCTCCCCTCAGCCTCCTTTTCTCCAGGCTAAACAACCCCAGTTCCCTCAGCTGCTCCTCATAAGACTTGTTTTCCAGACCCTTCACCAGCTTCGTTGCCCTTCTCTGGACACGCTCCAGCACCTCAATGTCTTTATTGTATTGAGGGGCCCAAAACTGAACATGGTATTCAAGGTGCAGCCTCACCAGTGCCGAGTACAGGGGCATGATCGCTTCCCTACTCCTGCTGGACGCACTATTTCTGATACAAGCCAGGATGCTTTTGGCTTTCTTGGCCACCTGGGCACATTGCTGGCTCATGTTCAGCAGGCTGTCAGCCAGCACCCCCAGGTCCTTTTCCGTCGGGCAGCTTTCCAGCCACCCTTCCCCAAGCCTGTAGTTGTCTTCCCCAAGCTTGAGTTGAGGAGCAGCTTTTTGGAACAGCCTCTCTGGGCCCAGGCTGCTCTGTTAGCCTTGTTTGAGCTGCCCTTGTGCTGTCATCACCTCCTGCGGCGTACCCTCAGAATAATTAACTCTAATAACACATGAGCAATAGCCTGCCTGGTCACCCTGCCCGCTCCTCGGGGAGGAAGGCATGGTGCTTGGCTCCTGTCATTTCTCCGGTGCTCTGTCCCATCGCATTTGAAATGCCTTGCAGGATGAATTAGTGCTCTAAGGGAATCTGCAAAATAGGATCACAGGCCAACTGAATCCATCTGCAGAGTACGGGAGGACGATATGTCACCTTATGGATGATTCTGCCCCCCCCCCCTTTTTTTTTTATTTTAAGAGACTCTTAGACCTAGTAAGAACAACAAATACTTAGGGAACAAGCTCTGTGGTGTAACGAGGAGCTGAATCAGGCCATGCTGACTGAAGGTGGGTGATGCAGAAGGGAAGTTGATGCTGAGAATCGTACATGGAAAGCAAGGCAGGGATTCATACTGGGCTGCTGCCCGGCCTGGTCCCTCTGAAAGCAGAATAATGGTATGTGAGTCTCTGGGAGTGTGCCACGGGGTAAAGTGTGCTGGGAGAGGCAGGAGTGGAAAATGTTTACCAGCTGTGGGAGGCTTTAGGGACGAATAACAACCTGCCCAAGTCAGAAGCAGCCTCAGGAGGAGCCATGCAGGGGCTGTGACCCACATGGAGGTCTCGGGTACCCCAGACCATCTCAAACAGCTCTGCATGCTGACATGGGGGCAGCTGAACACATTCCTCAGGGTCTGAATTAGCAATTCCTGGCTGGCTGGCCTGGCTGTGCTCCCCGGGGAGTGCAGCTGAGGTCTCTCACCATGGCTCTTGGCCCTGGTGTAGGTGGACTGTGGAGGAGGGAGTTAACCCCTTTGCACTTTGGGTGGATTCAGGTTGGCCTGGTGTTAGTTACCAAGCCTCCCTTCTCCTCCAGCTGGGATGCTCCAGCCATTGCCTGAGGGGGAAGGGAAATGAGTTAAACCCATCTTCAGACACGTTTGTATTGATTCTGTCACTTTCTTGCTGCTTGCTGACAGGTGATGGATGGCTCATAATGCGACCAGCACAGTACATTACGTTTCCCATCCAGGGACTCCTAAATCATTTCAAATTTTCACATTCCCTAATCAATATTTTATCAGTAGCAGAAGAAAGCGGAACGGGCCCATTTCTCAAGAGGTAGAAGAGTGAGTGTGTGCGGACGCGTGCCTGCACATATATAGGCATGTGAGTTTGTACGTTTATAATCGCAACTAAAGCACTGTTAGTACAGCAATTATAATACCTGCAACCATAAAAATAAATACAGAATTAGGACCAGCAGTGTTGCTTACATTTAAGTGACTTCAGGATGAAGCAAATTGGAGATTTGAGTTTCTGATTTGAATGTGAATTAATGCTTAGTGGGGTTTGAACTGCCAATCGCTCCATCCTTAGGCAGGATGCAGGGGGGGCAAGGCAAATGGAAACATGCCTAGTTTTGGGGGAGGAAACCAGATTTGCAGCCTCCTATAACGCAGTGAGGCTCAGATCTGTCACCCACTGCTGAAGTAATAATGGAGAAATGTCCCTGGCGAGCCTTTTTGGAGTTGCGTTATGTGGCCCAGGTGGTTGATTGTGTGAAGTTTTAACTGATCAAATTGGGCATGGTGCTGCTTTCTTGGAACTGGAGTGCACTGGGCAGTGAGGGAACCTATTGCTACCATGGTGTGCCGGCTTCTGGTGGATGCTGGGACACTGGAGGACTAGGTGGGAATGTGCTTGCAATCACGTGTGCTTGAGTTGGTCCTGAGCAAACATTGTGTGCCTTTCTACACTTCTGCTGGCACTTGCTGTTGCAGCAGGATGTAGCCCAGGACCAGGTGTGGTGGGGCTGAATGAGGCTAGAGAAAGAAGTATTGGTGCTCTTTGGAGGAGGTGCAGGAGGGCTCTGTGATGTTAGGCTACTGTATTAAGCGGCTAGTTCCAGACTGAGACCCACATTCAGTGACTTTGCATGTCCTGCACGCTGGGTTACCTTCACCGGTAGCTCCCAGTTCCTGCCTGGCATCTGGCTTTCTGCCAGGCTTTGGGATGGAAGAGCTCACGGAAGAATGGGGCTAGTTACCCCTGCTGTAGGAGGGAAGGCTGTGAGAAGTGGAGGTGGCACAGGGCTTTGTTCTTTGCCCTGCAAGATGACCCCATTCCTTCCCCTGCAAGATGACCACAGTGAGACAGCCAGGCAGGCGGACAAGGGGCATGCTTTCCCCAAATCCTCCCTGTGCTGGTGGTCCTGCGTTTGTGCTCTCTGCATCCCCTGACCTCTTCTGTTCAACAGCCTCTCTCAATTGAATTACCTATTCTCTTAGACTTTTTTTTTTTATTCCCAGGCTGGATGTTTTCCAAGTAAAAGATTTATTCTTAAGATGTTTTTCCCCCCCCTGAAGAGAGCCTCTGAACAGCACAGATGTGAGGCTAAACATAGCCCTCCTTGTTACTGTCACCTCTCTTCAGAGTTTGCCTGGGTGATCTGGTGTTGTCTTCACTTCCGAGTGTTGTTTCACAGCTTGGTTGTAGCTTGCTGCTGCAGTATGCAACACGGCGTAGCTTGCAGCGTTACTGGTCTTGGGAGCGTGCAGCCGGAGCTCAAAGGTGGCACTTGCAAAGCCTGTGCTGACTTTCTGGCCCTGTCCCAGGCTGTGTGGGGACCCTTACCCCTTTCGGCTAGTGTGGTGGCATAGACTGTGTAATAGGAGAGCCAGACGCTGCTAGTAGAGGTAGTTTGTATAAGTGAAAAGCTCTTGTTTGTAGAAAAAACTTCCTACCGTTCTGTCCCAACCTCTGCAAGCCTCTCTTAGAGGGAGAAATACATGCTCTTTCCCCAAGGCAATAGCTGCCTCACCACCAGCAGGGAGGTATTATGCTACTACATGGTACTACGAAAGTACCAATATTCTTCTGTATATTCAGAGTTTTCAATGAGCTCAGTCTTGGACTGGATCCCATCTGTGTGCTGCTGGGTGTCCATATGCAGGTGAGGTATGCTGCTGTACCCTTTTCTCTCCCCATCATCGCGTGCTCTGTCTGGTTTGGCAGGGATAGGGAAGGCCTTTGGGTTGTGCTGTCCCGACTGCTCCCTTCCCCAGAGGCACTATGTGTCATGGGAACCAGCCCTTGGGTCCCTGGTTGGTCATTGCAAAGGGATGCATGAAAATAACTGATTTCCCTCTTCTGAAAGCCTGGGCCTGATCTGCTGGAGCAGGAATCTTTCTGAAGCGCTCACATAAATGTGTAGGGAGGTTACTCCAGACCACCAGCTGGAGGCAGAGCCCGCAAGTGTTCATCCTCCAGAAGTTAGAATGGCTTCTGCCTGCTTCATGCCCATCTCTATAACTGGAGCAGAGCAGGAGAGAGGAAAGAAGCTAGCGAGGTGCTTCCCAGAGAGACAAGGTGTTTGTCATACAGCTGTCACCCGCTACTCTTCAAAGCAAGCTTGGTCACCCAGACTACCTGCTGCCTTCTCTCTTTAATGTGCAATAGTATGAATTGCCTTTTTCCCCCCTGCTTTGATGTTAACCTTTGCTTGTTATAATGCTTTTTGAGGGTACGTTGTGCGTTTCACTTTGAGCAGGACAAGACCTTGGTGCTTCACAGTTGCCAACTTTGCCACACGCGTATGAGTCCCTGTCAATAGCTGATCTAGACAACTGCTGCACTTGGCTGATAAACTCAGTCCTTCAGCAGAAGAGGTGAAGCCCATTGTCTGGGCACAGACGGCCTTAAATACTGTCTCCCTGGGTGAGAGATGTTCTGAAAAACCATGTACCTGAGAGAAAAACGGGCCCTTAGCATCTGAAAAAGTTTGCTATGGAATTGTGTGTTGCAGTTCTCATCTTTAAGGTTGCTGTGCCTGGGAAAGAGGGGAGAAGCTGGGAAACTCTTTGTAACCAGTACTGTGAGGTATAGCTCAAACAGGAGGGATGGGATGAACTGGCTCCCCAAAGGGCAGTGCTTAACCCCCCCATTTGTCCTTAGGGTAAGGAACATGTTCAACACTGAAGCTCCAGGACACAGCTCCACCCTATATCTTGCATGCTTTAAAACATACGTGGGGGCCTGGAGGGATCTCAGGTTAGGAATGGGATTTATGTCCCTCAGGATAAAACCCTGTGGCAAATAAATCTCAGCCAGCAGGGCCAGGATATCTCGCCCCTTGTGCAGTGGGACAGAGCTGCTTGTGGTGGTACAGCTGCTGTAAGGACAGAGGCCTCTTTTTCTGAGTTACTCCCGTTCTTTGCTGTGCTTGGGCAAGGAGGACATGGGCTGAAGACACCCAGAGAGTTCATGACAGAGCTGGCAGTTACCAGCCTGACCAGAATATCTTGCAAGGAAGTGAATGTTGGGTAGCTTAGAAATGCAACACAATGGTTCTGTGTGGCTTTCAAATGAGCTGTGGTGGCATGAAAGGGAAATGCCCAGCCAGTTTTAATAGCTGGCTTAAGTAAAGTCCCTTTGTTCATTTAGTCTTTGTTTAAAGTGGTCTGGGCAGGTGAAATTCTCCTGCCTCATCTGGGTCTAAGCTGGGTGCTGATAAGCAAAGAGCTGTTTTTCCCTGTGTCGTGGTTTAACCCGGCAGGCAGCTAAACACCACACAGACGTTTGCTCACTTCCCCCCAGTGGGATGGGGGAGAGAATCAGAAAAACGGTAAAACTTGTGGGTTGACATAAAGACAATTTAATAGGACAGAAAAGGAAGGGAAAATAATAATAACAACAACGATAAAAAAGTATACAAAACACGTGATGCACAATGTAATTGCTCACCACCTGCTGACCAATGCCCTGCCAGTTCCTGAGCAGTGGCTGCGCCCACCCAGCCAACTCCCCAGTTTTTTGTTCAGCATGACATCATATGGTACGGAATATCCCTTTGGCCAGCTTGGGTCAGCTGTCCTTGTTATGTCCCCTCCCAACTTCTTGTGCCCCTCCAGCCTCCTCACTGGTAGGGCAGTATGAGAAGCTGAAAAGTCCTTGACTTAGTGTAAGCACCAGCTGACAACAACTAAAACATCACTGTGCTATCAACATTATTCTCATCCTAAATCCAAAACATGTCACTATACCAGCTACTAGGAAGAAAATTAACTCTATCCCAGCTGAAACCAGGACACCCCTCCAGCCACTTCTGTGAAGCTAGAAATAGCCTGCCAGAGTAATCTCACCATAGCAGCATTTCTCATTAGAAAGTTAATAAGCTTTGAAATTGAGCAGGATTTTAATCAACTAATATTTGATCTTAGGCACTAGAGCTTGATTAGGAGGGTCCAAGTTTCATCTTTCTTTCATGCTGTCTTTTTTTGCCCCAATCTGGCAAAGAAAGGGCTGTGAAATGTTTTAGCATTTGAGGACCTGCATGTTTTAGGGTTTGTGTTGCCCCTGCTCTTTTGATCTGATCCATCCCATACACGAATAGAAAAACTGATCTCTGGTGGACATCTCTTCCAAGGCTGAAGCCTGTAAATGTTTAAAAGCTTCTTTTGGGGAAAGTGCTGGAGCTCTTTGAATCCAAACCTTTGTTAGAAATCAGATGAGGTGGGACAAGGGTTAGAAGATCTGCTGTGGCCCTAACCACATTCCTTCTATTCCCAGCATCAAAATAGGGTACCCTGAATCCTGCATCCAACAGAATCACGAAATCGCTGAGGTTGGAGGGACCTCTGGAGATCGTCTAGTCCAACCTTGCTGCTCAAAGCAGGGCCAGCTGAAGCAGGCTGCCCAGGAGCACATCCAGTCAGTGTTTGAATACCTCCAAGGATGGATGCCTCTCTGGGCAACCTGTTGAGGTGTCAGATTGCCCTTACAGTAAAAAAAGTACTTGTGTTTAAGTGGAATTTCTTGTATTTCAATTTATGCCTGTTACCACTGAGAAGAACCTGGCTCTGTTGTCTTTACTGCCTCCTATGAGGTATTTATGCACATGGATAAGATCCCCCTGAGCCTTATCTTCTCTGGACTAAACAGTCCAAGCTCTCTTAGCCTCTCCTTATATGTTGGATGCTCCAAGCCCTTAATCATCTTCGTGACAACCATCTGGTCTGTCACCCCTTCCTCCCCATTTGGTATCATCTGCAAACTTGCTGAGAGTGTACTGTGTCATGTCCTCTTAAGTTACTGATGAGGGTCATTAAGGGGCTGTTACTCCTCTCTTGCTTTGGGGATTTTGCCAGGAAGCTATAGCTGGACTTCAGAGTTATGCAGTTACACTTCCACTCAAGGGATGGATTCGGTTCAGACCTCTCCAAGTTGTTATTCAGCCTCCCCGTAAATCTGTGCAAACACTTCTGTCTTGGTTTACCCTCTGAAGACTTTTCTCTTGTTTGGATGGAGTAGAGGCTGATTTTATTTTTTAAAGCTATATTTAGATTCTGGTGCACAGGCACCCGTTTCCTACAGAAATACTGGCTTAGTGAGCTCTCCAGGGACCAAACAGAGTTCCTCCCTGTGCTTCTGTAATGGTCAAATCAAATGGGAGAGGTTTCTTTCAGCAGCAGAGTAACCACACAGAGGCACTATACTGCTTGCATGCTGTAGTCTTGTTATCTTGAGAGCAGTCCCAGGCACTGCTGTTTTGTTTAGGGTCAGGGCTAGACTCTGTAATAAGCACCTCTTTCCTTAACATGTCAGCGCCTGGGCTGCTGGGAGAGTGGTACAAAGGCCCTGGAGTGGGCTTGCTGGAGGTGGTTTGGGTTTGATAGTGTATTGGCGCTGGTGCGGTGCTGGGCAAGCCAGCTGCGCTGTCTCTGAGTGGAGTCCCTGCGTGTCTCTGCTCTCTGGTACTTCTGCTGGCTGTGACAGAGGATGTTGTATTTCCCTTGCCCTGGGCTATGAACAACCAGCTAAACGTTTGTCTTCTTTCCTCTGAGGAAGGACAAGGGAGGGAGCGTAATGGTCCTTCCAAACACGCTTTACAACGTAGAATATCTCTATCCAATATAAAACTGCCCTAATGGCCAGCTTTTACTATTTCCAATACTTTTCAGGGGAGTTAAGCCCTGTGATGGTACTTACCAGGAATATGAACTGTGGTATGTTAGCTTTAGGGGGCTGTCCAGCCTGTGCTAGGTTGACAGGTAGCTTGAAGGGAAGCTGGTCTACTGGACAGGACTTAGCTGGCCTATGGAAGACAGTGTGCTTAGGGTGAGTCAGCTTCCCCTGGAGGTGATGCTTCCAGCCAGCCACAGCCACGTGATAAATTAAAAGTGACATTAATCTAGCAAACCCCAGGCCAACACAGTTAGCAGAGCCGATCATAGCAAGTTATGAAGAGGAATTCGGTTAGCCTCGTTAGCATCCTCTAAGGGCTCTGGGGGGTACCAATCCCCAAACCTCCCTAAGCTGCAGGTGGATTTGAGAGGCCCTCAGCTGGGCTGATCCTCAGAGGGAGCCCAGAGCAGGTTTGATGCCCCACAGAGTGTGGCAGGCAGGGTCTCAGGAGCCTTTCCCAGTGCAAAATAGAGGGGTCTTGCCTTATGTAGCCCCTGCGGTGAAGAGGAGATACCTTTGCACAAGGCAGTATGTAGAGCCTTTTTCAGGTTTCCTCCTCATTTGTTTTTCCCTTCTTATATGCTGTTTCTAGCTAGGGCTGGTTTTCTGCTTCTTAAGTTCAGAAAAAGAGCCCCCCGACACACCTCAGTCCTTTCTTGTGTTACCAAAGACCAAAGTAGTCTCAGTCTGGTGGCATTTGGTGGTTGATTATTTTGCAAAGCTTTTTGGAGTGAAGTTGCCCAATCCCATAACAGAGCAGGCAAGAAGTCTGGTGTGGCTAAACAGCATCACATGACTCAACTTGTCCTCCAGGTTGTGTGAAACGTGTGAACGAGCTGCCAACAGCTGTCCTGGTGGGTGTGAAGGCCAGATCCCACTGCCCGCTTTGGGGTGTGTGAACGTTGCTTTAACCTTCCTAGGGCTTCCCATCATGATGCTTTAGGGCCTAGTTTCTGACAGGGCTCTGCATTTCCCAGCTTGTGTCCAACTCTCTTGCCTGCTTGACCCCATCAGCGATGGCTGAGCATGGAGTCAGGTTTGGACACTTCTCTATGTGCTGTGGCAATCTTCTGCTTGGGTGAAGAGAAATGAGTATAGCTCAAAATAACTAGGAGAGAGTACCTCTCCCTATCCCCTCCTCCTGATCCTCTTCTCCAGATGCCCAAGATCTTTCCTCCTTGTTATTGCCAGCCAGTTATTGCAAGGACTAGAATCACTGGAGATGCCCCTTGCTGGATATGCATGCATAGAAGAGGCACTGGCTTCAGGAGAAGCTGTGGTGTTCACCAGCCCTAGCTGGCTAAGCTGCCCTCTATTTATAATCCATGTACAGCCACAGTGTAAACCAGAGAGGTGGTATTTCATGTCTGCCGTTACAACAAGCGAGGTGATGCAGGAGCAGGAGCTTGCTGACACAAGTGGCTGTTCTCTTCTGGAGACTTACCCAAGTTGGAGCTGGCTGGCGAGCACAGCCCCATTTTGCTGCAGCCTTTGAGGGTTTGAAATTTTCCAGGTGGCATTTGGATGTAAAGGCTTCATATCCAGTGAGTTGTTTTCTTTTTTTGGGGGGAAGAAAAAAAAGGGCTAAAGGAATTGTGTTGTGCAGGTAGAGGTAAGCAGCTGATGGTCATGGAAATTAGAAGTCACTGGTGTCCAAGACATGAGTTCAGAATACAGGAGACCCTATTTTGAGTCCTGGCTCCATTTGATTAGAGCAAACTTTAGCTGCTTCTCCCTGTTCATAGCATAGGGAACCTCTGATTTGATCTGTGCTGTCGGTCCCCTAATCTTCCTCACCTCACTTCATGGATACATCTCCCTGAAAAACATTGGCAATATTGAAATAGCACTTTTAACTGTCTTTTTTGTGGTTCTGTTGTATTGTGACAGGTTTGGATATGATTATGGGAACTGGTAGGAGGATGCTATAGAAATACTATATGCTGTGATTGGGCAGGGGGGAGGAAGAAGGATGGAAAGCTATTGTAAAACCGTTGCTCCATGAGGAGAGGAGAGTGTTTGCCTGGGACTGTCCTCAAGGGCTGGTGCTTAGCATGCTGACAGAAGTCAGTCTGTCCTTTGCTGCAGTTTTGGGGAGGGTCCCAGGGGTCCAACTGTTATGAACCACTTGAAAGATTTGATTATGCTTAGAAGTTTAGACTGGGGACCCACCAGAGACAGGCATTGTCCTTTTTTTTTCCTTACTCTTTACATTTCCTTTTAATGAGGGCAGAATTTGTTGTCTGTATCATTAAGAAGAAGGACCAGACCCTAGACATACTTGTGTAAGGATGGTAGTCCCCAACTCTTCCATGGGCATGCAGCTACGTCAATGGGGTGATGTGGTCCAGCCAGGGAGTTGCCTTGTGTTAGCACAGTCCTGCTCCTGCCGACACAACTCTTGCAGGGCATCGCTTATATATCTGTATTGGTCAGGAACTAGATGAGCTATGGAGTTGACTTGTTTGCCCTTCTCCCTATCCCAGCACAGAGTGTCACCACCAGCCCAGGGCATGTGGCTCATCCCTAGTGAAGGACACAGTCTCATCAGAAGGAAATCCTGCCCAGGTGATAATCCCCAGGGACTGCTTTGGAAAGATGTGCCAGAGCTGCGGGGGCCACAGACTCACTTAAATTCCAACAGCGAGCTCGTTGGTGCCAAATCCCATTTGCATTACTGTGAAAAATGGTAAAATCATCGTTAGGTGTTCACTAAAATACTCTAAATTTTGCAGAACATGAGGCATGAGTCAGGCATTGAAACCAGCATCCAAAGGAGGCAGGGAGTGGGGAGAGGCGGCAGGAGTGCTTATGAAATATTTTGTTTCACTGGCAAGAGGACAAGAAATAATTGGGCCCTAAATCAAGGAAATGGGAGAAAAGGAACAGCAAATCAAGGGAAATGGTGGAAAATTAGGTCTTAGTGTTGAGAAATGTGTACACATGATCACCTGGTGGTTCTGGCAGAGATATATGCCCATAAATCTTCTCTTTTAACCTTTTCCCTGCTGCTTTAAGGGGAATAACATCAGGTTTGCTGACCCTGTCCATCTTATCTAGAGACAACTGGGTTTGGCTTCCACCTGCCTGGTGCTGAGCACCTGCTGAGTGGCCTGAGCCCCCTTCAGAGCTGGTGAGGGAGCTCCCAGGGTGCCTGGAGTCCTTGGGGCAGCCTGGAGACTGGTACCCCCAAGAGAGAGTCCATCATGCAGACCCACCCCATGTCTGGGACAGGGTTGGGTGAATGGGATGAACCACAGAGTGTTCTTCTCTAGGGTTGCAGAGTGTGTATGTGTGTGTACATGAGTATCTTGGGGTTCATTTCAGCAGGAATGGCTGGTGTGGTCTGCTCCTCATACCCTGTGAATTGGTGCAGGTCTCGATTTCTAGATTGTGAGGTGGACCTTAAGCAGCTGGGGAGAACATCACGATCGTGTCTGGCTGTTACTGCAGACCATCAAAGCTTTCCCTGTCTGACCATGATTGCAGACACATCCCCAGCAGGACCCACTAATATAGTCTGTGAGGGATATCTCCCTTTCAGACCATCTTGAGACCTAGAAGAGCAGGGTGACCTGTAAAATCCTGCACAGAGACCCAGGCACCTCCCTTCCATTCACCCTTGGGCACAGGATGTCCCAGCAGGCTCTTCTGGCTGCAAACCTGTAATTCTGCTGTTTAAAAAAAAAAAAAAAAAAAAAATTCCCCTTTATGCCCCCTGTAAGGTCCCTGGCTTATTCTTCTTATAAAAATAATGAAATATAAAAATAAAGCTTTCCCTGTTTGCTTTCTCCCAGCCCTCCCTCCCACTGCACAGTGCTCATTAACTCCTCTAATGCTCAAGTCAGACATGGCCTCTGGTTAAAAACAGCAACCGCCCTCGTGCCTCGCCTGTTTCCCTGGAGTTGGCAGCCAGCCAATAACACCGATGGGATCATCTTCATCAGAAGATGGCAGCCCCTTTGTGAAATTTAAGTAACTTGGACTTGGAGTCGGGGTGGGGTGGGGGGGCGCAAAAAAAAAAAAGCTTAAAAAAAAAATGCTGGAAAAAGAAGCAGAAAGATCAGAGGAAAGTTGCTGTTCGAGAGAGGCTGCTGGAGAAGAAGCTGCTGCTCTGCCTGTCCCTGCTGAGGGCAGTTTTGGGCAGGTAGGAGTTTCTGCTCCTGGGATCACAGGTGATGTCAGTTATGTTGCTGCTTTCCCCACCCCGGTTTGTAAAATCAGCATAGCCTTTCTGAACTGCTGTGATATCTGGGGTGAAAATACTCTGCAAGAGCAGGGTGTTAAATTATTCTGTTGGAAACAGAAGTCTGAGCTGAACGTTGTTTTAAAATAGCCAGCCTACGCCACGTGGTTGCATGCGATTTGAAGAGCTCTATTAAGTAGATGAAAACATTGTCTCCTTGCTTGATATTTAAGCATAATGGGGGTTTCCAGAGATGTCTAACATACACTGCTCCTGCAAACCCTTTAACCTGACTGTGTTTGGCTGTTGGTCCATTCTGGTGGGAATCTGGTGTCAGCCCAGCTCCCCTAGGACAGCTGCCCAAGGAAGGCAAGCCCAAGTCCAGCATGTAAGGACTGAGGCACTTGAGTTAGGATGACTGTGCTGATCCCGGATTCCCACTTGAAATGACTGTGTGCCCCAGGGTCAGGCTTCCCCATGGCACCCTGTGGGGTGTCCCTGGAGGGGAGGAGAGCTGTCACCTGCTGCTTTGGTGTGGGAGGACTCACATTCTCTTTGGGCACCTGGGATGAGCGTCCTGAACTGCCTGGAGAACATCCTGAACTCCTTTGCCTCTGGCTGCCAGGAGAGCTCAGTCTGGTGTTACAGGCGGCCCTGGGGCTCAGAGTGCTTAATGCTATCATGGATCCCTTTTCAAGGTCTGTACATTGGTCTTTTTTTAGTTATCACAGCTCCTAAGACTGCAATGGAGCTAACATTTTTGCCAGCACCAGCTGAGGGTATCGGTAGCCGTCTGGGGCCATTATGCAGAAGTTCAAGTCTTGGCCAGTGTGCTGCATCGTAACGATCTCTGTCTGAAGACATGTCCAGGAGATGTCAGGCAAAGCTTGTCCTCTTTATTGTTTTCTGCCTTTTTAAATGTGGAAGGTGCTGGAAGATGCTGTTGTGTGGGATGTGTGTCCAGGCACAACAGCATAGCTTTTTCTGCCTGCTTTTCCACTGCTTCAGACTCTGCTTGTTTGTTTGCTGTTGTGCCTGTATTTTGTTTTTCCTCCCCGACTACTTCATTTCTAGCATAAAAAGTTATTTAGCCTGTGAGTACATGGGAGCTTATTGTGCATGGAGAGCCGCAGCACAAAGGATTCCAGAGACAATCTCGTTTCCTCTCGCCAGCGCAAGCTGCCCAGCCAGATGATTCAGAAACACAACATCTGTGAGTCTTAAAAGGAGTTATGCTCTGTTTGACTGCAGCTTAAAGTATGGGGAATGGGGGAGGGAGAAGCTGTTCAGGAGCCTGGTGGGTTTTATCAGACCACTCATGGTCCTGTGTCACAGCTGCAGCCTAGCCCATACAGATATGTTAGTGGATGCCTGTGTTTGAGCTGGGGCTTCAATTTGCAGCTGGTCTGTAGATTAGCGATGGGCAGACTTTCCCCGTGGGAAGCCCTGGCTTGCGCGGCGTGGAAATGCCTCCCCAGGTAGGCTGCAGCTTTAGCACTGGAACGGCTGCCCTGGTGTTGTGTCGGGACTTGTTAGTCCTGATGTTCAGCAGGGCTCAGAAATCTGGATGCAGACCTCCTTAACGAAGCGGTTCTGCTTTCCCACAGTGGCAGCTCTGAATGATGCCATGCTGTAGGGACAGATCTGCTTTCTCGGCAGTAGCTACAGGTTTTCCAATGCTCCTATTGCCCAGAGAAGCGTGCGTAGGTCCTCTTGAGACTGCCTCTGCAGGGACCCAGGGAGGTGTGTTGCCAGCCCAGGCACATGGTGGCTGTCAGGGGGCTGAAGTACGTGTGGTGAGTTCAGGAGACTGTTGGGTCCCTACGTCTCCCAGCGCTGTTCCAGGTAAGCCTGCTTGAATGCTGTCTTGATGCTTGACATTCCCCAGCCTCCTCAGCAGGGATGGGAAAAGCTCTGAGCTTGGATTCAGCAGAGCAGTTTGGTCAGTGGTGTGTCTGACAGGTTTGCTATCCAGCTCAGTACAGCTCTGGTCCAACTGGGGCATAATGAGGTGTTTCTGACCAGGGAAACCCCTTTCAGATCTCACCTCTGGATCTGCACAGACAGGAGGCTTGGTTAACCCCAACCCGCAAGCCATTCCCTCCAGTCTTGCAAGACAAAGCATTTCCAAGCCCATGGATCAGCCTCCCAGCTGAGACGTGCTCCATGATACATCAGGATTTGGGTGACCTCTTCCATCTCTCCTTGGGTGCTGTTGGAGTTCAGCGCTGCACTAACTGGAAGAAGAGGAGGCGTTCAAGCAAATGGAAGAGACAAGCAGCTTTAGAAAAATCCTGTGTTTGCAGAGTGCTGTTTCTTTTAACCTTTAAAGTCTCTGCTTTGCTTCCTTTCAAAGCCTCCTCCTTTGATTTTCCGTTCACAGTTGTCACTCTGGCAGCCCCTTGAAGAAAGGAGACATGCGTGAGGGTTAACGAACAGCTGCGGGAACATAATTAATGCTTTGCAACATTTCTGAAGGCCTTTAGCACCTTGCCGTGACCCAGCCTGTAACATCTGTGCATTGGCAGCAGCCGAGCTGTAAAACTTCCCTCCTGGAAGTCCTGCACAAAGCAACTGTCGCCTGCCCGAGGCGTGCAATCAGGGCAAAAACTTAACAAATCAGTACAAAAGGCAGGCTGCAACGCAGATGGTGGATTGTTGGGTGCTGGGATTGGCAATGGTAAGGGGCTTCCAGCTGCTGATCCTTGTAGGTGTCCAAGGGGGGAGGTGGAAAACTGCTGCTTTTGTGGAGATTTGATAGGAGAAATAGGACATATCCAAATCCAAGTGTAACACCAGTCCCTTTGCTTGTTCATGGTCTTACCCACTGAATGGATCTGGGCAGAAGCCAGTGCCCCAACCCTGCCCGGAGCTGTCGGGATGATTGTCTGCACAGCTGTCGCATACCCCAAGGGATGTTGAATGTGTCCCCGTTTGGATCATGTTTTATCAAGGTCTGTCTTTTGCAGCACTTTTCCCTTTATGTGCCTAAAGGGCACCTTCAGGGCTTGCCACCCTCATTTTTGTGAGCTGTAACTCAGTACAAAGACGACGCATAAGTAACTCCAGTTCCTGAGATCTCTAGCTAGCATTTTCCTTTCAGTCCCAGAATGCAAGTCACAGCTGGAGCTACCTTGGTGACCAAGGAGAAGATAAATAAAAACACTTTGTTTTTGAAGATTAACTTTTTTCTTCTTACATATCTCTATTTTCCTCCCTGTTTCACTGCAGCCAACCCTGCTGAGTTTCCAACCTGCAAAGCCCAGCGTATCCAGCTGGACGGGAGCGAGCTTGCCAAGGGGAAGTGTTCGTCCTTTGCTCTTTTTAGTTTTCTGAGAGGCCCATGACTGTAACGGATGCCAAGCAGCCCTAACCTTCACCTGACTGGAGTTCCCAGCTGCTGCGGTGTTATTACAGCATCTCTGCCTGATACAAATTCAGCTTGGTTCCTCATACCTGGAAATTTTATATGACAAATGAGTCTCATTTCTGATTCTAGTCTCCCTTTGATGGACCAGACTGTCTGCTACATGGGAGAGGTTTGTCGATCTGAAAGGCCGGAAGGAAGCATTACATTTTTCTCCTTTGCCACCTATTAACAGTGTGCCAGAGACACTAATCCAGCATTTGAATTTCAGCCAGGTAGCTGGAAGGGACTGTATCTCAGCACCCTCCTCTGATGGACTATCCAGCATTGCTTCTCTTCACGCCTTCCCATACTTCTCTTGCCTTTGGGCAGGAGGGAGGTGTCGCTGGAGAGAGGAGCTTTCTTTAAAGAGGTCTCTTGCTTCACAAGTCAGATGAGGATGTTTTCCTGCATCTGTGATGAAGTTTCTTCCCTTCAGAATGAAATGTGGTTGGGTTTGCAATTGGCTCCCTCCTGATAATAAAAACAATGGGGTTGCTTCAGGGACAGTGGCTGGGGAATTAGGGCTGAGTAACAGTATATTATAACATCTCAGACATCTTTCTTTATGCAGCTTAAACAATGCATGAGCCACGATGTCCCTGTAGGCTTGGTGAACCCTACAAGCTGTATGGCCATCTAGGGCACCTCTGAGATGTATCTCTGGTTTTGCAGAGTGTGTTTGACTCTGTGACTGTTGCTACATGCTTATGTGCTGCTTTCCTTGGTGAAGAGGAATATGGATTACTGCCTTGCTGAGATGCAGCTTGGCTATGCTTAGATTTCAGGTGCTGAATTATTTTTCCTTTGGCTGGCATTTGCAAGGAGGCATTGTTTTTTTTCTGGTGGGTAGTGCCTTAGGGTCCTTATTCATGACCAGCTCCTCTTGCTGGATGCTATGCAGTCACTTCTTCCTCACCTTACAATCAGTTTTTTTAAGGGGACTGGAGGAAGCAATAGAGTATTGTTTTAGTTTGGGAATTGCAGCTGAAATAGAAAGTGCCTTGCTCTGATGGTCAGTCCAGTATCAGGCGTGTCCAAGCTATGCTGGTTGAAAAATGGTAAGCAAGTTGCTGCAGACTGCATGAAGGTGAAAATAAGAGAGCATAATCATGGGAGAGTGAAAGCCAAGGTGACTCTGAAGATCTGGTATCAACAGCCAGGAGTGTGGGGGGACCTTTTGGGCTCTGCAGACATGCCAGAGCTGAAGTGGGCGAGAACAGGACCAGGTGCATCACCACCACTTGCTTTGTCACCATGGATCCCCATAGCAGTTTATCCAGAAGCAATCTCTTCACGTGCAGAGAAAGAAGTTGGTCACCCTGCTGGCTCTCAGCTGGAGTCCCCTGAGCGGGTGGAAGCTGGAGGAGAGCAGGTTTGTTGTGGCAGCAGGCCGAGGACCAAAGCAGCCCCGTTTGCCAGCTCTCAGCAAGCGCCTGTGCCTGTTGACTCCAAATGCAATGAGGGGTTTGGGGATACACGCCTGTGGCTGGCTGTGCTGCCCTGGCTGGCAGCTGACTGCGCCACGGGGCTGCTGCACCATTTAATTCTCACTGCAGGTCTTGCTGGACACAGAAAGCCTTTGGATCACAGTGGAGGGCCCAGTCTCCAAACCGCCGGAGCAGCCACTGAAGCATGGGCACAGAAGGGACCTAGTACCCTGCTGAGGGGCTGGTGCAAGGAACAGCCAGGCCTGCAGCAACATTTTTCCATTGTCTGGGACTGGGACTGTAGAGGGCCACTCTCCTTGTGTGTGAGCAAAGCTCTTCTCACAGATGCGTGACTCTTTCTGCATGAGCTGTTCTCCATGACAAGTAAGAACAAGGCATGGTGACCAGAGAAGGAGCGCCAGCTCTGAAGGAAGGATGCTAGTCTGGGAGATATGGTGCATGAGCCACCTGGGGCTCTGCACTCCTGGCTGCCTACACAGCCTGCTGCCTCCTTCAGCTGCCTGGGTGTGGTGTGTTGACCCTGTCTGGATGCCAAGTGCCCATCAAAGCTGCTCTATCCCTCCCCTTCTCAACTGGACAGGGGAGAGAAAATATAACGAAAAGCTTGTGGGTCGAGATAAGGACAGGGAGATCACCCAGCAATTACCATCACAGGCAAAACAGACTTGACTTGGGGAAATCAGTTTAATTTATTACCAGTCAAATCAGAGTAGGATAATGAAAAATAAAACCTAAATCTTAAAACACCTTCCCCCCACCCCTCCCTTCTTCCCAGGCTCAACTTCATTCCTGATTTTTCTCTACCTCCTCCCCCGGAGCGGTGCACGGAGACAGGGAATGGGCGTTGTGGTCAGTTCATCACACGTTGTCTCTGCCGCTCCTTCCTCCTCAAGGGGAGGACTCCTCACACTCTTCCCCTGCTCCAGCGTGGGGTCCCTCCCCCAGGAGACAGTCCTACGCGAACTTCTCCAATGTGGGTCCTTCCCACGGGCTGCAGTTCTTCATGAACTGCTCCAGCATGGCTCCCTTCCATGGGGTTCAGTCCTTCAGGAGCAGGCTCCTCCAGCGCGAGTCCCCCACGGGGTCACAAGTCCTGCCAACAAACCTGCTCCAGTGTGGGCTCCTCTCTCCATGGGTCCACAGGTCCTGCCAGGAGCCTGCTCCATTGCGGGCTTCCCACAGGGTCACAGCCTCGTTCGGGCACATCCGCCTACTCTGGTGTGGGGTCCTCCACAGGCTGCAGGTGGATATCTGCTCCACCGTTAACCTCCATGGGCTTCAGGAGGACAGCCTGTCTCACCATGGTCTTTACCATGGGTTGCCGTGGAATCTCTGCTCTGGCTCCTGGAGCACTTCCTTCCCCTCCTTCTTCCTTGAGCTTGGTGTCTGCAGAGTTGTTCTTTCGCATATTCTCACTCCTCACTCCAGCTGCAGTTTGTGTCCTGGTATTTTTTTTTTTTTTTTCCTTTTTCTTAAATATTTTATCCAAGAGGGGCTACCACTGTCCCTGATTG